>PVJH01005034.1:0-117313 GCA_004026705.1 Nesogale talazaci | reverse complement strand
GCTTTATATTTTGTATGTTTTTCTCTATATGAAATGCAAGATTGGTAAAACTATAGAGACAGTAACTGAATTAAGAGTCTCTTAGGGGTCTGGCAGGGGTGGGCTCAGGTAAAATAGGGAACCAATAAAATTAAATACAAGAATGAATAAAAAAATTCTAAAACTGATTGTGGTGGTGATTCCCCAACTCTTTTTAACATACTTAAACCACTCAATTATAGAGTATGCAAATTATATGTCAATAAAACTGTTACAATTAAAAAGAAAAACAAAAATGAATAGTCCACTTGCCCTACAGAGACCATAATTTAATATGATCTAGAAACCCAAGTGCAGATCCCTTTGCAAAAGATGTAGGATGCAAACAACAGACATGCTTAGTGCCTATCTAGAGACTGGTGGTATTCTCAGGAAGCTCCAGCGCTTCCCTCTGTGCCTAGAGTGGACCACAGGACCATACCAAACACAAATTCTAAGTCGCTACTAAACCACAGCTGTAGTTCCAGCTGTGAACACGAGTCTCCCACTGACAAGAAAATATCATTTAAGGAACAGCATTTTCTCTTCTCAAAGTATTCCAGGAAACTCTAGCTACTGAAGGTGAGTCTGTGGCAACACATCAATGTGGCATCATAAAGAGTAAAGTGTTGATATGAAAAGGTTTCGAAAAGGTCATGGGAAAATGGAATTAAAAGATAATGAAGCCCTCTTGTATATCCAGGTTTACATGACAGAAAGCTTCTGGCACTTTATTTTCACTCTCTGTCTCCCAATAAAATATATTGTGAATAAAAACCAGACCTGACAACACAATAACAATAGAAATTAGTACTATCTAGTCTTAATGTTTCAGCATTAGAGGAAATAAATACTCATCTAGATGAGACTAGCAAGTGGCTTCAACCTCCACTGATGTGCATATACGCAGGGCTAGAAAAGCCACAGAAACCATCTCTACCCCCAAGCACCACTGTGCACCTTATCATAGAGATGTGGAAATCTGACATATGAGTCCCTACAGGGAAATTTTTCCTAAGATTTCTCTCCCCTTTTATATTTACTTCTCTCCTGAGGGTTCCTCTTATATAAAAACCTACACTGTGATTCTCAGTGGTATAGAAAGGCCAAGAATGAAGGAATGCCATTCCAAGTTCAAATGCCAACTTGGTGGGTAGCATTGGAGAACATGCAAAGATTGTTAGAATTGAATATTCTGCTTTAAAAGAAAGGAACTAAATTTTGTTTCAGTTAACATAAGGGAGAGATATTTCTCTTACACCCAAAGAACCAGGCATTAGAAGAAGAAAGTATTTCCTGATTTATGTAAAGTTGTATAATTGACCTCCTACAGATGGTGAAGGGTTTGAAAATCAAGTTAGCTTCTGCATCAACACCTAAGAGATGGAATTTACTTCATTTTTTTACTTCATTTTGCAAAGAAATGGAAACCTGAAGAGCAACATTAGAAGTTCTCCCTAGATTGTACTCATGGTTGATGTCCTTAGTTGCTAATCAAAAGGTTAAAAGTTTGAGTCTGCATTCACTAGGGTGTATCTGAAAGGATTAGCATATAAAAAAAATTAGGGAGAGATTTGCAAAGGGAGGGAATAGCCTCAAGGTCATTTTAACTCAATTGACCTCAAAAGACAATCACAACTGATTTTTTTTTCATAAGATATTCCAAAATACTTTCTTCCTTCACCTTCCAGAAATGACATCATTGTCTTGTTGCAAAGGCAGTTTTGCCTAGTGTATGTTAAACATATCCCTGGTGAGTTTATTTTGGTTTTTCACTTCCATTACAAATTAATTTTCATAAACCGGAATCATTGCAAAATCCAAATTAAAAAGCTGTAATAATTTCAGTGACTACATTAGCCATCGCATTAATTACATCTCTAGGCTTGCTTGAAAACAACTTAAGTTTCCGTCTCCAGCACATTCACTTTCTGAGACATCCTCATCACAGGCTGTCCCGGCTTCTCCAGAAAGAGGAGCAGGTGGTGCTCTGAGGCTTTCAGTCTGTCCCACTTTTGTTACCAGTCCAATGTCTGAAACTGGGGTTTCCACAGTGAGCACAAGCCTTAAACATCTCACATGTTATCATCAGGACCAGTCAATGTCTGGAAAAGGGCACTATGAACAGTAAATTAGAAGGTCAACATAAAAGAAGACCCTTGATGAGATGGCCACAACAATGGGCTCAAAATTAAGAAGGATTCTGAAGATGGCACAGGATTAGGTAATGCCTCACTAGGCTGCTTCGAGGTGGAACCAACTCTGTGGCACCCCACAGCACACTGGGTCCTTGTTTCAATTAGTTGACTAGAGGCAAGACCCTCCCCTTGAGTCACACAGTCATTTCATAAATGACACGAGACTGGGTTTATGGTTCTGATGCAGGACAGGTCACAATCATCAGCCTGAAAAAAGAGAACAGACACACATGCACACACACATATGCACACAGGCATGCACATGCGTGTTAAAAGATCGAGGTTGAGAGTGGAGAAAAAAGCAATCAGATAAAGTCATTGGTATTATATAAGTACTTTATACATACTTGACTAATGTAGTCAATATATCGGTGTGAGTGACAGTGAGTGGTACAATAAAAATGTACTGTTTGAATTCAGAAGCATAAGTTTGATGATAGCTTAAAGAATATTGTCACTGTAAGCATTAGCTAAGTGTATTAATGGTTCAAAAACCTCTCCCTGACAGAGTTGTTCTGAAGGTCACATTTAACATTTTTATCAAAGTGTTTGTCACAGTGTAGGCCATCATAAAGACACAAGAAATTAAGCCCAAGGCTGGTAGGTATTCATTCTCGGGTCTTGGAAATCTGTAAAGTCCCCACAGCTGAGTTCCCTCAGCAAAGCAAAGGAATTATTCCCATACCATTTACCCCTGCCTTGTCATCTCCCTAAGCGTAGTTATTCAGCAATTCACAGTCTTCCTGACTTAGTTGAATCTTAATCCAGAAAAGTCAATTAGAAACTAAATTATCATTAAATATAAAGAAACATGTTCAACTGTCAGAATATTAAACAGACTCTGACTCCTGTGCATTATGATTTTCCCTCTAGAAAATGCTTTCCTTCTGCTGCAATCGATATATATATTTTTGGCAGGATTGATATTAAAGAAAAAAGAAAAAAAATCAACTTACTTTCAAAGGTTTCACTTGTGCTTAAATGTATGCATAGACCCCACAATAAGGGTGACAAGATCAATTTGTTCTATGCTTTGCAGTTGTATTTTAATTCTGAGGTGCTTTTCAGTTGCTTCCAATGCATGGGAACCCCATATGCATCAGATTAAGTAATCATATTATTCCTGATTTGCAATCAGAATGACCAGGCAGCCTGCTCAAATTCTTGTAATAAATGAGTTAGAGAGCCAAAAATTAATTGATCGTAACTCACTCACTCACTGCCTTCAAGTTGATTCTCACACATTGAACTCTGTAGGACAGAGTAGAACTGCCCCGCTCACTCTGTGGGTTTTCTAGACTAACTCTCTATAGGAGTAGAAAGTGTCATCTTTCTCCTCAACTGATCTTAGGTCTATGATAATAGAGACTAAAATATATTCCACCATGTTGGGGTGAAACAGGAAGAAAGCCCAAAGAGCAGCAAAGGGAGGAAAGCAACCAAGTCCCCAAGTAATCCCCAAACAGATGTCTGACGCAGGGTAGGTAGAGTGAGGCAGAGCTTGACACCTCCTCAGACAAGGTCAGAAAGCATTCCTGAGGCTCAGCAGACAGACCTGGAACTGCTTATAGGCTTTCTTGTTCTCTCTCATGTGTATTTATATAAGATAGGCGTGATTGTTTAAAATCTCAAGGAGAAGACAATTGGATGGACAGTTCTGGGAGGCCATGGAAAAGGAAGAGGTGGGGGAAAAGGGGCAGCAAGAAACCCTGGGACAAGGGAATAATGAGATCTAAAGTCAACGTCGAAGAGGGCATAGAATGCCTGCTGGGTTTTCATATAGTGCAATGTAGCTGAGATGAAATACTGAGAGCTAAGTGATGGTCAAATAAAATTGTGGGACAGAAGGAAAGTAAAGGGAAATATAGGAAATAACGGGAAGCAAAAGACATTTATAGAGTTATGAATATAGGCATGTATGTTTGTAAATATATTAATATATAATGATAGGAATACAGATCTACGTACATATAGTTATATTTTAAGTATTAAGGTAGCAGATAGACTTTGGTCCTCTACTCAAGTACTCCCTCAACACAAGAACACTTTGTTCTAATAACATGGCCTTCTGTGGTGCTTACCTTCCTGACACAATCGCTGAAGACAAAATGAGTGCATAAGAGAAGGTGGTGAAGAAAGCTGATGGTGCCCAGCTATTACAAGATATAGCATTTGGGCTCTTGAAGGCTTGAAGCTAAACAAGCAGCCATCTAGCAGGGAAGCAACAAAGCCCATAATGGAGAAGTACAGCAGCCTGTGTGACCATGACATGTCTATAGGATCATGTATCAGGCATCAGAAGACCCAAAATAATCATGTTGAAGCAAATCAGAGGTGTCAGAATGAAGACCTAAAGCCCTTCACAGAAGAGTTACAAAGAAGGGATGAGTCAGCCAGGGTGCAGTATAACGGATGAAACACAACATTCCTCTAGTTCTTTAATGCTTCCTCCCCACTATCATGACCCCAGTTATACCTTACAAATCCAGTCATACCAGAGCATGTACACTGGTACAGATAAGAGCCCTTGACACACGGAATACAGGACAGATAAACCCCTCAGGAGCAGTATTGGGAGTAGTAATGCCATGAAGGTAGGGGGATGGTGGGGGGGAAAGAGGGAAAAAGGGAGAACCAATTCCAATTATCGATGTAAAACACCCACCCCAAGGGGATGAGCAAAAGAAATATGGGTCAAGGGAGACAGTGGATGGTGGAAGATATGAAAATAATATTTTATAATATATCAAGGGTTCAGAAGAGTGGGAGGGTTGGCAAGAGAGGGATAAAAGAGGAGCTGATATTAACAGCTCAAATAGAAAGAAAATGTTTTGAAAATGATGATGGCAACATATGTACAAATGTGTTTGATACAATTAATGTAGATTGTTATAAGAGCTGTAAGAGGGTTTGCTTTGGCAACACATATACTAAAAAGAGCTTTAAGAACCCCCAATAAAACTTTTTATATATAACTTATAATATATAATATTCACTTATATATTATTTATATTATATATATTCCGATGCATATTTTCATATTCCTCAAAATACCTAAGTATCTGGAGTTTGAAAGGTTCTTAGGTACTTAAAGGTACCAAAATGATAAGGATCCAATGTCCTCATCATTAACATATCTTTACATTTCATTTTGTGCTAAAAATCCTGACATCTAAAAATGATATCTTCATAGTAAGATGATGAAATTTTATAGCCCAATAAAACTAACACTATTTAAGTGAGACAGTAACATAGAGACTACAATTACCCACTGCTGGCCCATTAATTCTGACACATAGCAACCATGCCAGACAAAGTAGAAGAACTCATTAGAGTTCCAAAGACAACAAACCTTTACAGGAACTGAAAACCTCATCTATCTCTTCTGGAGTGGCTAGTGGACAATTTTATAGCAGTTATTTTTGTACATGTAAGTAATGTAAGTAAACTGCCATAGAAAATTTGAAGAGCTCATAAAAACTTCAGGAAACAAAGGAATTTTTTTTTAAAGGAATTATCCAAAAACCCCATTTGGAGATTATTTAGATTATTTGTACATTAACCCTGATAACTCAGCAAACTCAGGACTTCATGTTACTTTAATATAAAAAGAAATATGATTTTTGTGTTAAAAAGCTTAAAGTTCCAAAATATTTAAAAATTACATGCTGCTATATGTTAGTACAAGCATTCCATAGGAGGATGTGAAGAAAAATTATATAAAGTTCCTCTTTGTTGAATCTCAGTTGACTAAGCAATGAAAATTATCATCACCAATATTCTGGTTCATTGACCAAATATGAAGGGAAAAGAAGGTAATGAAGACTGAACAAGAGAGAAGCCAAAAACATTACCATTCTATTACCATACATGATAAAGTTATCCCATAAAGGAGCATGGTTTACCTGTGACAAAAAATAGGTAAGACCAGCAATTTAGATTTCTGGCTAGGAGGTTTAATGTAATTAATATGGAAGAAGATCTTTCTTCAAGAAGACATAATCAGTAATAGTAAAATTTAATTGATTATCAAAGGATCTGTATTGCTTATTTTGTTTTTTAAACTGTTTATACATCAATTTTTATTCGTGAAGAAATCATCTTCCAATCTCAAGCAATTAAAATTAAAACTATATTATCTAGCTATGAAGTTAAAGAAATACAGATCATTTGGGGGGAGAAAAATTATCAATTTGATCATCATAAAATAAACATATACAAAAGATATGGGTGAAGTAAGACAGCAGTCAGTGTAAGACATGAAAAAAAGAATATTTTATAAATTATTATAATGGGTGGGTTGGGGGGAGGAGGGAGGGATGAAAATGAGGAGTTGATGCCAGAGACTCAAGTAGAAAGAAAATATTTTTAAAAGATGATGGCAACTTAGGTACAGATGTGTTTGACACAATGGCTATATGTAGGGATTGTGATGAGATGTAACAGCCCCCAATAAAGTTTTTTAAAATTCTAAACACACTATCTTTCATTAACCACAAATGCATTTCTCCAATTATCATAAATAAAGATTAGCATTAAATATCAAACTTAAACAAAAGATATCATGACTCCAAAATATCTTTCTATTCCATAAGCAATTAAGTATACTATCTTCAGTTCTACAGGTATTATGCTCAAATTTATTTAACTATGCTTAATCCAAGAATTCTTTTCCTGTTATGACCTTTTTCTGGTGAAAAGCTTATCATTTTCATTGCCATTTTAAAATTCACTCAAAATAAGTTCAGATAATCATTTGTAGTCAGAATATTTCAAGATTTCCTAAACCTCTTTCACAGCACTTGTAGAAGTAGTTTCTCCAGAGGTAAGTTTAAAAATAAATATAAATATCAGGACTTTTTTTGTAGGACTCTAAAAGTATGCTACAAACAAGTGTTATTAAAGGGGTCCTTTTCATGGGATAGTGGTCAAGAGTCTAAATTTCAGAAATAGGGCTATAAATGTTGAGCAAGAAGTTAGATGACTATAGACAAGTGCTCCTTTAAAGAGCTTTTAACCAAAGTTTTTGCTTACAACTGAGAAAACTAAGAAAGGAAAAGATGAGGATCCAAGGTGAGGATGCAGTACAAACATCCAGCCTACTCACCAACAACAGAACTCTATAATAAATTCTTCTGAAACCTCACTGCCACTAGAATTTTGCCTCCTATGTATACAGCCAACAAATATTGTGGAGTAAACAATATGATTGAGACTGCATAAGAGATAGTGATAAAAGAAGGATAGGAGAGATTCTATATCAATAGATTGACCGGTAACATTATGATACCGTTCTCACCTTAAGACAAGTTTATCATGCATAGGAAAGCAAAGTAGTATGTGATTCAAGATAATAGAACTCACTAAGCTATACAATATCTTTCATATGGCATAAAGGAATCATACACTACATATTAGACACTGCTAAGTGCTGAGAGTCTAACACTGATTCTTAAAAATTGCCCAACCTACTGATGGAGACGGTAGGAATGTAAGTGATTTTAGTGAGTGACAACATATGAAAAAGAGACATAGCAATCTATGCATGCAGAGTAGTGCTGAAAATATGCGGGGTTTTCAAGGTTGTGAGTTTTTAGAAAGGTTATCAGGTGTTCCTTCTGATATGCAATCTGGGTGGGTTTGAACTTTTTGTTAATAGTTAGCACTAAACCATTTGTGCTAACCAGAGACCTCAATGGCTATAATGGGGAAAATAAAATAGCATGAAGAAAATATACACTTCCTGGAAGGCCACAAAAGGTTTTGCAGAAAAGTGCTAAATTACACAGAATTTTAAGTAAACTTTCGCTATGACAAGAGGTGAGGAGAAAACACCTCTTTCAGAAGGACCCTTTCAGGTAAACACAGAAGGGTGATGATCATAGATCATAGAGCAAATGAGGGAAACCATGGGCCTTAAAAGTGAAATATAGCTATTTGAATAAAAATATCATGAAATGAGCTAAATAGCATAGGAGTAAGAGCAGAATTAAGTGCTGGTGAATTGGAAGTTAGAACTAAATATGACAGAAAGTGTAAAATGTGGAATGCCTTCTGGGATATCTAATAGCTATTCCTAAAACACACAGTGGAGAGACTTCATGAATATCAGCTTTGCAGTGGCTAAGAATTTTCCAGAAGTGAAAACTGACACAAGTCTGACTTACAAACAAAGCTGTTCTTACAATATGGTCCAGAAAACCCTCATACAAAAGCTCACAGCATGTCGTGACCTTACAGGACAGGGTAGAACCACTGCCTCTTTAAATTTCCAAGACTATAAACCATTATGGAAGGAGCCTTCTCTTTCTGCTGTAGAATACCTGGGGATTCAAAGGTCATCCTTTGTTTAGCAGCTGAAGGCACAGCCCATTACATCACCAGGGTTCCATGAGAGAACCCCAAATTTATCCAGGGGTTAAAATAGTCAAAACTATTTCTGTAGTAATGTGGCACTTTAAAGAAGACAAACACACCCACAGAATGAGATCTCACTTTTAGTGCTTCTTTTCTTGTTCTCCTTGAATAGTTGCCAGGGCTCTTAAAAGCAGACAAGTAGCCATAGCATTTGATTCTACCTGGAGAAAAATCAGAAATTAGGATTCGGATGAGGATACAGAATGTCTGGGTATTTGCCTCCATGAATAACGGCCTCCTTTGCCCTAGGACCAAAGAATTATATGGTGCTCAGCTACCATTATGAACATTGTGAGGAAAGATACCATAGAAACGGGTGGAATTAATTATGTCAGAAATTTAAAGAAGGTGATTTTGGAACTGTATCTGGAGGATAACAGAAAAGGTTTTCTCTCAACTTTTGAATGCATAAGGTTTACAAAGGGATTAAATTCAAAGTAAATGATCTATTAGAAATGCAGAAGTCCACAGAATGGATTTCAATAATGAATCTCAGTGATTTCTTCACCCATTATTATGTATTCTGGTGAACTGGAAAATGAAATCTAGGCAGGGTTACATAAATTTATTAAGTAATCTATATTAAGATCAATAAATTAGAAAAATCTTCATCAACAGGAAGCTTAAAATGCTTTATCCCTTCATTCTGGTCTCTTCCTCATATATTTTAGCTTTCAAATTTTGAAAAAACTCAGTAAGGTTTATCCTCTAAAAAAAGAAATCTTGCATTCTCAAAAAGCGAGAAATCTGTATAACTGCTCATTTCTTTTTTTAGTAAGATAGTATCAAATGATCTAAAATTACACAATTTGGGATGCAGCATGACCCACACATGCTGTTTATTCATGTACATGTCTGCAGTGGGAAAGTTTGAGTACAGTGTAATGGCTATAGCCTATATGAAGTTCTGACTCAGACATTCATTAGTTGCTTCTTTTTGAGCTCTGAAGGTTAACCTCAAGTCAACATAATCAGCCAAAATCTCCTCACACTGCCAAAGTCGCAAATGACCCAGTATGATGTAACACATAGAAAAATAGATCAGAATTTATCTACAAACACATCAACCTCTCTAAAAATACTATAAGTACAGCAAATGGATCGTGCAGTACTTTGACTCACAAACTGTTAATGCACCAAACAAATGTTTATTAAATTCCTTACCTTCAAGGAGTCTTCAGTCTAACACACCAATGAATATGGATAAAGTGTTTTTGTTGTTATCATGCAGTTGCATACAAAGGACAAGGGAGGAAATAAAGGTGAGCATAATTCCATTCTCCTTCAGACTCAAGGAAAGGGCCCATAGAGGTGAAAAAGGTTGAAACCTGGAAGAAAGGCCAGAGTGTGCCCAGTACAGGCGATATCGGGCAAGGGAGGGCAAGCTGGGCTGAGAGAACAGTGGCAAACCAATGGGATTTGCTCAGCAGCATGGTACATGGCTATGTCAGACAAGATGCTACCCAGCTCTGTCTCATCACACCAGTCCTCACACGACAACTGGAATCCCATGAATATGGTAGCAGGGTTTGAAAGAATTCACTGAAGGCCACAGAAAGAGACAGGACCATTGGGAGGACAAAGATCTGGTTATAAATAGCATTGCACACCAAGTAGAAAGGCTGCAATATTTCTAAGGATTTCAGAGTGATATTAGTAATACATTAAAGGAAAGTGATGTGGTGTTTTTGCATTTTAGGAAAAAATTTAAACTCTCTTTGGTTGTAGACTAGAGTATAAAATGGATTGTAGAGAGGTATAAAGATCAGGAAACCAGGTAAGCTGTTGAGAGACTCTTTAGAGAAAAACATTTCCATTCTCCAAGGAATCCAGAGAAATATATTATTAAAGATAAAGGCTAAGTGGAACTTTGGGTGGAAATTCCATGAATTGCTTATACCTCTTAATCAACAGCTTCCCAGTCAACCATTAGCCCAATCAATACGCAGTAAAATTACTAGACAAGTAAATAGAGCAATTCTGTTAGGTAGACCTAATCAGGGGTGGAATTCAGCTGGTTCGCACCTGTTCAGCAGAATTGATACCTAACTTTTTGTTGAGTTTATTGAAGCAGTTGTTAAAATGGCACTTGTAATCAGGGTTATCTCTAAGGTGGATGGCTGGGCAGCTACCCTGTGTGGAAGTCACAAATTTACATTCTTTACTCTTTTTTAATATTCACTTGCTTAACAAGGTATTCAAAGCACACTTGATAATGTTCACTCCATCCATAGTTATAAAATTTAGATGGAACTATGCTTGCAATATTTATTAACTCATTCCTTAAAACTCATAATACTTTTGATTAACTGCTATATTTTTCATTCCCTTCCATTTGTTACTTCAGTAAACAAACAGAATGTAAAGAGAAAAAGTGTGAAACAACCTGAGGGTGACACACTGTTGTCCATTTCTGCTTTGTGTTATGTCCCAAATTCCCATGAGCTTTTAGGAATGAATTATCATGCAATTCTTGAAAGTATTTAAAGAGCTGATGATATTGTTAGAATAATTGCTGTAAATTCAACAGAAGAAGAAAGGGGGTTTTCAAAGATGAATAGAGAAGTGATGTTTAGAAAAGAGAAGTCTCCTGTTTCTAATATATCAAACAAAGTTACTGTTGTCTAATTGACCTATCTCTAAAGGAATGAGATCCTACTCCCACAGTGAAAATAGGCTTAATAAAAAATCACACAGCACATGATGCTCAAATAAAAACAAAGAATACTGCAAGTGAAGACACTTGTCAAGAAACAATATGGAGTTATCTTGAATAACAGTGTTCTTGTTTTTCATTTTCATTAATATTTTAAAGCAATAATTTTTAAAGCTTGTAGTCTAGTTTTGTGCTCTTTTGTTGTTCTTATTTAAGTATTAACTGTATGAATGCGTAATAAACTACTTTTCTGTATGTCACTTTTTTTATACTTAAAGCAGTCAATAGGGCAGTGAGCCAGTTGCTAAAAATTGAGTTCCACCACTAGATCTAACCCTTTCCTAATGGACATGGAATTCCCTCCCTGACATCTCACCCTCTTTCCTTAAAGATCACATGAGTTGATGAATGGGATCCATTTGCAGAATGAAAAGACTATTCACTTTTAAGGAGGTGAAACTCTGAAGTCTGTTGTGAAGTGGAAGCAATCAGCAAAACTTCTATGCTTCCATTCCAGCAGGAAGAAACAGAACTCCAAGGTCATCAAAGAAATCAGAATTTACTCAAGGTATGCCCAGGGCTAAAATCATGTAATGAAAAATCACTTTAGAAGGAATTAGTGACTTTCCACCCTATCTAACGAAAATAAAACTGCTAAGCTTTCTGTCATGATAGTCAGGAGTACATCCAGCCAAGTACTTATATTTCATCAAGAAGAAACAGATTTGGGGGTCATTTGAGACATTCCACTTTATAGAAATTAATAGCTAAGTTAATAAGCCAGAGCTAAGACCAAGAGCTCATTAGATGTAGTATTATGACCTTAATCATTATGAATTATTGCTTTCTGTGGTCTCCAGAGTCCCACAGCGGTGGTCCTGGGGCACAGTAGTAACAGGTGATAGAGTCTGTAATACACACACATCTGCCAGCTCCAAGTTCTTTGACTTTTTATCTAAAGTATTTTAAAGTAAGTTTCTGTTTGCAAATGACAGTAATAAGTAATCACTAGAATAGCAGAACGTTCTTTTTTTCCCACTTTAGTATAAACAAACGTGAGAATCCCAAGCTGAAGAACACATTAGCATTGTCACTCTAAGGTGATGTCCACACATTCATCTCAATTTACTTCAAATTTCTGAATACATATTGGCAAGCAGCTTAGAAAATGCATTCAGCTTTTATTCATGACGAATAATCACACTTTGGCATCACAATCACAAGAGGACAAATAAGTGAGAAAGCACAGTTAGTGACCAAGTGGTTGAATTAATAGCCTGTACTGGTTTGTGAAAAAGGAACACAGCCCAGAAGGAGACAACAGCGTGAGTCTCTTTGTCGTCCCTTTTATCAATCAATCCACTTCCATTCCCATAAATGTTTCAGTTGCTGAGCTTTTTCACTGCCAAGGAATCTGTCAAGACCACAGACGTATGCAGCATGCATAGAGCGAGCAGGCTCAGAAGCCCTAATGGAAGCAATGGAATGTGTCCTTTGGAGCCACTGAATTCCCTCACTCCATTTCTTTTATGCTCATCTCAAACTCAATGCACAGTTCATGAACTCTAATTATATGCCAGACTGTGCAAGGAATTCTGGGAAATACTGGAGGAAATGCCAAATCCAATATGAAATGTCAAAGAGGCCTGCATTAGTGGGATGCAGACAGTACTGCAGTTTTAGAGAAATGCATAATTGCTTCAAGTCGAAAGCTCTGGCTGAGAGGCTTTGACTTAAGCCATGTTACAGCAAGCAATTAGAGAGCAAAAGAGTAGCTCATATCCATAAAAAGAGCAAAGTAGGTGTCCCCTCTCCCTAGACTCCCTGGACATGGGGAGGGGCTGTAAGCACTTGGTTGTTCTCTGCAGGTAGCAGCAGATTGCTTTGAGGAAACTTTGAAAGGTAGCCACAAAGAGGGCTGTGAAATTAGCAATAGAAATACAAAATATGTTATTACTTGGAAATACATTAAATCAACATTACAAAAGACCAGCTACATGCACGAAAACTATATATTCAGAGATGTTTCCTGATCACCTTAAATCCAACTTACTCAAAGTCACTTAGGCTATTTTATTGCTGGATTCTGTAACAGATCATCTTAATAGCCAGCTTTGCAGCCCCAAAGACTTGCATTCATGTTCTGCCATTGCTAGGCCTTTTATTTCATTCATTTTTCCTGTACCTTTTCATCATTTGTTCTTGTCTTTATTACTTAATGGCAAAATTTCAAAGGTATAGGAGGCAATTGAAAATACTATGGCATGGGTCTGGTATGCCTTAGTCTTCAAAGTGATTTCCTTGCTTCTCAAGACTTTAAAGAAGTCTTGTGCAGCAGATTTACCCACTGTTATGTGTCATTTGACCTTTTGACTGCCGCTTCCATGAGCATGGTGGTCCTATATAGGATTTCTTAGACTGAGGATTTTTGTAGGACTATATAATGTCAGCTCTCTCCCTTGGAGTAGCTAGTGAGTTTGAACCTCCACCTTTGTGATTAGTAGTATAATGCTTAAGCAACAACAACAGCAGGACATCTTAGACGAGTGTGTTAGAAAGAATTTCGGAGGTTCCATCCGGGCAGGAGCTCCAGTGTGAACTCCCGACTTTGCAATGTCACTGATGACTTTGAGCATGTTTCTTCAACTGTAAAAGGGAGGGACAGTGGATTTTTGGTCCCAAAGTTGGTTCCCATTGGGAAAAAAATGTTATGAAAATAGTAGCAACCCTCCCATCCCACCACCCCCCGAAACCAAACTCTCCACACTATCAGCAAGTTGATTCCAACACAAAGTGATCCAATAGGACAGAATCAACTTGTCATTTGGGTTTCTGAGACTTAAAATATTCACAGGAGTAGATCAGCTTATCTTTCCTTTGTGGAACAGCAGTGTGTTCAAACCACTGATCATGTTGTTCGCAGCTTGAGTACATCACTATGAGTGTGTGTGCATGTGTGTGTATACCTGAAAGTAGTTTGAAATAAAATTCATATGCGCGCGCGCGCACACACACACACACACACACACACACAACATAATGGTCCCTGCCAAGGAGTATTCAATGATGTGTATTCAAATGGATATTTTCCAATCTGGAGATCCTTGAATGAGACCTTACCTATTTGAGGAAAGGACAGAACATAATACTCCGCTTCTGTTGATGGTCACATGCTATCGCTCTCCCAGAGAAAAAAAATAAACTCTAAGGAAGAGGTGAGTTGGAGTGTTGGGTATAAATTCAGAGGGTAGAAACTCATTAGGATATGCCATTCTTGTCATAGAAAAGGAGAAGAAAATTACAGGCCAGGCCTTTATAAGGACACTGTCTCCTTTCCTGGGTTTTACATCCTTCCCATGAGTTCATTCTTTTTATCACCATCTGTCCACTACTGTGATCAGTGGTTTTCCCTTCAAGGTGGACAGGTCTGGGCCCTGTTAGTTAGGAGCAGAAAGGAAGGGGGAATTGTAGTCATCGGTATCATTCCATAGTCAGTTGTGGCTATAGGGTGATTTTGTAGGGTAAAACCAGTGAAGAGACTGAAGTGTGTGAATGAAAAGAAAGGAGGGCACTGAACACACAGGCCAGATCCATTCCAGTCCTAGACCTACATGACAACATGGAACCCATGACTTTGACTATGAGTATGAATGAGTTTGGATATACACAGCTTATATTAAATATGCCAGTCTGTCCTCCAAAGTGAACCCCACAGGGAAATAATTTTTTAGAAAAATTTTCTTAATGATGAAAGCATTTAGAAAACCAGACTTCAAGATTATCTATATTATAAGATCAAAACCAGTGACTCAAATCCACTATTCCATATGTTCACTTTTATATGAGGTGATTGTAAAATTTATTATTAAATCTCAGACAATGTTGAAAGTGCAAAGGAATGTTGTAAATTATTAGTGTAAGATAATAAATATAAATCAGGACTTATGGTCTTTATAGGAGTCCTGATGGCATTGTGGGTCAATCACTGGACTACTAAATACAGGACCAAAAATTCAGACCTAGCAGCTTTTCCGTGGGAGGAAGATGAGGCTGTCTACTCCTGCTAAGATTTGCAGTCTTAGTCACTGTGAAGTGCAATCAACTCAATGGCTCACGGTTAGTTTGAGTTACTCTGTCTAACCAGAAAGCCCTTATTCATTACCCACCATTTCACCTGTGCCATGTTGACAATGTGGAAAAGGGCCACAAGATGGAGGCTTTTGATCTCATTTTAGAAATGAAGAAATTGGTGATCAGAGAAAATAAATACCTTAACCAAGATTCACAGATAGCAATTTCATAGCACTTGAAAAATAAGGGTCTGATAAATTTCACATATGAACCACTAGAAAGGTAATTTAAGAATTAAAATTTCCAATGAGCATATACCACCATTGCATTTCAAATATGAGCATGGTCACTCAAAGTGCACAGATTTCATCAGAGCTTCCAGAATAAAAACAATCGAAGAGGAATAAATAGGCTGCTTATTTCAGAAGAAAATAAGGGTTCCCCCCAAAATGGATTTTTCCCAAGCTATATATTTATATATTTGGGGGCATCACTGTCCTTTGGTGGAAGTGGGAGACCCAGTCTTGCTCCTGGAGAGCAGCTGCTGGATTTGATCTGCCAAGTCTGTGGGCCGCAGTTCCGCAGTCCCACAGTCCCGCACCCAACCACTACACCACCGAGGCTCAGCCCTATTTATATATTTTTTACAAAACAACCTTATCATCTTCAGAGTAGTCTCCATAACACCTAACACATTTGTCAAAACTGTGATTCCATTCTGGGAAAGATGTTGTCAAACTCATCTATTTGGATGCTGACAGCACCTCCCTCATTTTTTATTTTGTTTTGTTTTTTTCTCCACCTCTTCTAAATCATCAGATCAATGTCCCTTCATGCCCCTCTGCATTGAAATAAACAAAAGGAAGCCACACAGAGCAAGGGAAGGTGAGTGAGGTGCTTGGGACGAGAAAGGCATGCTGGAGGGGTTTTTCAGGTTTTTTTTGTTTTGTTTTTTGCAAAAAAACTGGCACACTGAGATGGCTGTGTGAGTAGGTGCATTCTCTTGGTGGCAAAACCAGTCTCCCATCAATCATAAATCAGTCCTTTTTTGTCACAAACTCTTACACAATCTTTTCAGAACCTCTAAATAGAAAGGAAAGTTAACAGTCTGACCTGGTGGAAAGAATTCCAGTACAAGTTGACAGTTTCATCTGTTCAGGAAGTTGTAAGACATCCAGAACAAAATGTCACCAATAGGCATTTCACCTTTTTTGAAATGAGAAATCTGGCCTTACACTTGAGCTTTTCCCATAGCACTGTCCTTGTAATCTGTGTTCAACATCACAACAGTTTCTGCAGCATTTTTCCTGAGCAGCAAACAAAATTCACAACAAAAATGATGTTTGAGCAAAACTGGTTTTATGAAAAAAGTCAGTGACCAGAAAGAACCTTTCCAGTTGAGGCCACTGGATGCACTAACTCAGAGCGAGTTCTCAATGTTCACTTAGCCAGAAAAAAAATGAATACTATGAAAACTCTTCTCTATCTAGCTCAACTCTGGTTTTGGGGGAGATATGCCCTTATAAGTCACTGAAAATCCTATGCATAGCATCAAAACATTGCCATTTACTGAAAAACCTAATGGAGCACAACATTGTCAGAGATCATGCCAGAAGATGAGTCACTCACATCAGAAGGTACTCAAAACACGACTAAGGATGAGTTAGTTGCCTTCTCCAAATAAACTCAATCAGAATGATGTGGATGAATTAAAGCCTATAGGAGCAGAGGATCATGTACCAATGAGACATAACTCTAAATGAGAATTAACAATTACAAACATCAATTAATAATAACAAGTTTGAATGTATAAAGTAAGCATCTAGGAAAATAGAATACACACACAAATTCAAAGTCATAGAGTCAAAGCTGACTCATAGCAGGGTAGGGTAGAACTGCCCCTGTGGGTTCCAGAGACTGTAACTCTTTAAGACAGTGGAAATATTGGTCTTTCCCTGGCACAGTGCCCAGTGGTTTTGAACTGCTGACCTTGTGGTTATCAGCCCAATGCATAACCACTGAATAGAATACATAAACAATGATATTCTAGGCATTATTGAGCTGAAATGGATTGATATTAGCCATTTGGAAGCAGAAAGTCATATGGCTTACTATCTAGAAATACTACAATCAAGAGGAATGGCACTGTATTCATCTTCAAAATGAACATGTAAAGATCTATCTTGAAGCACAGTACTATATAGGATAAGATAATGTCTATCCACATACAATTAAATCTCATCAATGCAATTACTATTAAAATTATGCACGAACTACTAAAGTTGGTGAGACAGAAATTGAATAATGGTACCAATGTCTTCAGTCTGAAATTGATCAAAATGCCTTGCTATTATTGGCAATTGGAATTCAAATGTTGAAAACAAAGGGAAAGAAAGCAGTTGGACATATGGTCTTGGTGGCAGAAATAAAGCTGGAGATTACATTATAGAAAATTTTCAAGATCAATGACATCTGCATAGCAAATACCATTTTTCACTAACACAAGAGGTGTCCACACTTGTGGACTTCTTTAGATGGAACACACATAAATCAAATTGACTACATTTGTGAGAACAGATGATGAAGAAGCTCATTATCAGCAGCAAAAACCAGGCCATGGGTCAACTTTGAAAGAGACTACCACTTGCTCACATACAAGTTCAGGTTGAAGGTAAAGTAAATGAAAACAAGTCCATCAGAGCAAAAGTATGACACTGAGTACATCCCATCTGAATTACTGGGACATATTAAGAACAGATTTGATGAACTGAATGCTAATGGCAGAAGACCAGAGAAACTGGGGGATGACATCAAGATCATAAATGTGAAAAGCAAAGAAGTCAGTAAAACGACTGGAAAGAAAAGAAAATCAGCCGCTGTGAGAGGAGGCTCTGAAATTTTCTCTTAGTTGTAGAGCAAGTCAAAGAAATTATGAATTCAATGAATACAGTCACTGTACCAAAAAGAACTAGTCTACATTCAACCATTATAAGAGGTAACATATGAACAAGGACCAGTATCACTGAAGGAAGAAATTCAAGCTGCACTGACAGGTTCAATGCAAGACTTCACTGCAAATGGTTGAGCTACTACCGGTTAACGCCCTGCACCAACAGCACGACTGGTGCTTCATAAAGTCCTCAACATTGGTTGAGAAAACCAATAAAAACAACTTAGACACGTCTCACAATTTGCATTGGCTGTGAAGGGTTTGTGAGATTCACAGTGCGCATACTCCAAGAGGATAAAAATAAAGCATCACCTCAAACAGTTCAGACTGTTCCGACTAATCTAAGCCAGGGTAGCATCACACTGGAGAGAATAAGCTTCTAACCATGCCCATCTGTATGATGAGTTCAGTGGAGAATGAAAGTATTGACAGGAAGCCACCTTTCAAACAATCTCCCTCTTGTGGTTCTCAAACTTCCTAATGCCAAGACCCTTTAATACAGGTCCTCGTGTTGTGGTAACCCCCCAACCATAAAATTATTTTTATTGTTACTCTATAACTATAATTTTGCTACTCCTATGAATCGGGCAGGTGGAAGGGTTGTTCATTCCCCAAAGGAGTTGTGATCCATAGGTTGAGAACCATTGCCCTAGACAATCAGCACAGATTCCTCAACTTCAACACTGAGCAAGTTAACTGACTGCACTTTTTCAGGCAAGTCTGAGCCCAGCATTTCTAATAAGTTGTGAACTTCAGGACCATGATGCCTTTATACCTCCTCCTTTCCTTATCTCACCTCTGCAGAAGGTTCGGCCACGAAAAACTAGAGGTATCAGTCCAACTCCAGGGCATGCAGTGATACTCTTTGAGCTCTGACCTAAGCTATTGTGATATATACACAAAGAAAACATACTCTTCCAGGGGAAATTGCATTTCCAATTGCTTCAACATGAGGGATATTTCTAATCATTTCACTAGTCAGTTCAATATATTGTCTTTATTTTCTCCTAATAAGAAGACACGAACTAGCTGAAATAAATAAGAAACGTTAAAATTAGATATTGAAAAGAAACAAGTTGGTTCGTGCCATAGCAGAATGACTTGGAATCAATGGATGTAATGTGACCTCACTCTCTTGTATATTTTCAATGCAAGCTGCTTCACACGGAAGCCTGTGGGTGATGCAAAAGACAGTTCCTGGAAGGTCTTTCCTCTCACTTCGAAGCTGTACCCTAAGTGAACTGCCTGGCACTGGCAGTTCTAAATTAGGCAGTACTATCCCATACATGACTGAAAATCCATTCACCAAAAGTGGAAACTCTGAAACGATGTCTAGATTAAGTTCTGGCACAGTGTTCTTGACTAAATCAAAGGAAGTGCACTCTACCCAGCTGAGTTTATTGTTTACCATCATTTTTGCACAAATAACTCAGCCATACTATGTTTGTTTTCTATCAACAGACTCTCTCACTTCAAGTATTCTCATAAGAAGAGAGTGCTACAATTTTTATATGTTATTGTAAAAATTAAAATTAGCACAGAATGCATATAAAGATAACTAGGTGTGGAAGGTGGGGAATGAATGAGGTCTTCAAATGAACACTGAATACAATTATTTCTGGAAAGCTATAATAAAATCTCGAGCATCTATATAGTAATGCTCACACTATCATTGGTAAAACATCACAAGAATAAAAGTATATAAAACAAACTCCTCAGATTTCAAGTTTATTAAAGGAGTTATCCTAATTCTTAATAACAAAAGAATGATTGACATTTATTGAGGCCTTGACGTCACAAGTGTCACAAATAGTTGACCCTTAACTTCCAGTTACAAGGCTGGTACTTTCTACCACCTCCACCTGCCTTGGGAGACCACTTGATAATCTACTTCCAAAATGAAATAGCCTTGGAAACTCTATGGAGCAAATCTATTCTGCACACATGACATTGGTTTCCAGGAATCAATCTGATATCAAGGAACACTGAAGGCTTACTACATGCCAGGCACTATTCTGGATGCTTTTCACCTAAGCTAATAGGGACCATAACATTGTGAAGTAGATGTTTCAATTATTCCCATTTTATCAACAAGGTAGCAGACGTACAAAAAGTTTAAGCACTAAAATTCACACAGATAGTAACAGGAAAAAGTAGAGCTCATATTTGTAGCCACCACACTAAATTGCTTCTTTCACTGATAGCCGTCATTGTTTGTGCATCTGTCCACCCAGTGTGGCTCTTTAAGTTCAGAAACCCTTCTGCTCTCCGCCTTACACTTGCATCACCTGCATTAATGATTGTTGAATGATGGAAACTCATTTGTGTCCCCATCCCCAAAAGAGAAACCTTCCCTTCCTTCTCTCAATTTTCTCAGTTCCTCTATTAGATTGTTTACCAAATTCTGCCTTTAGTTATTTATGTTACTTAAGCCTCTCCCCATAGAAAATGCTATTATTATTCTTTTTCTGCACTGTCAAATTCATTCTGGCTCACATTAACCATACAAGGATAACTAAAAATAAAACACATCAAAAAATGGATTTTTTTCATAGCCATGTATTTTATCTATTTTATTTGTCTTTTTTTTTTAAAAAGTCAAATCTGTGATTCCATTTTGGAAAACATCTTTCAAGCTCATCAGTTTGGCTGGCTGACAGCACCTCCCTCATTTTTTTCTTCAACTCTTCAATGTCACTGAATCGCTGTCCTGTCATGTCCCTCTGTGATCAAGGAAACAAACAAACAAAAAAAAGCAGTCTCTAGAGCAAGACCAGGTGAGTAAGGTGTTTGAGGCAAGATAGGCATGCTGTTTTTTGCCAAAAGCTGTCACACTGAGATTGCTACATGAGCAGGTATCTTGTCGTGGTGGCAAAACCCGTCCCCTGTCAGTCATCCATAAATCAATCCTTTTCAGTCCTACAATTGCACAATCTTTTCAGAACCTCTAAATAGAAAGCTTAATTAACAATCTGACCTGGTGGAATGAATGGATGCAGCACAAGTTGACATCTTCTTCCATCCAGGAAGTTGTAAAATGTCCAGAACAAGGTTTGTCATCAATCGACATTACACCTTTTTTGAAATGAGAAAGCCACCCTTACACTTGAGTTTTTGCCATAGCACTGTCCTTGTAATCTGTGTTCAACATCACAACAGTTTTTGTGGCATTTTTCCTGAACAGAAAACAAAATTTCACCATTGTATGCTGTTCTCTTAAATCAGTCATCACAAAAAATGAGGTTTGACCAAAATTGATTTTACAAAAAACCAACTCACTGTAACCAGAGAGAACCTTTCCGGCTGAGGCCACTGGGTGCACTAGGTTAGAGTGAGTTGCTTGAATGCTCGCCTAGCGGGAAAGAAATGTGTACTACAAAAGCTCTACCCAACAGAGCTTTTTCTCGTGTTTTTGTTTTGTTTTCTTTTGTACCCCTTGGTATATAGAGAATGACCCCATAGCGATAAGGATTCCTGGTGGTGTAGTGGTTAGGAACTGGACTGCTAACCATAAAACCATGACCCCTGCTAGAGTGTAGTGAAAGTACCAGAGATTGTAAAACAACTAAGCAAGCCAGTGCTGGAGGTAGAACTGAAATTACATCTAAAAGAATGCAAAACCATGACTCTTGAATCCCACCCATAGGCCTTGATGAAGCAGATCACTATCCTAACTTGAGTCATGCAAAGCCCTCATAAAATTGGGAGCTTCGGTGAGAATGGCCAGCACACTAAATGTTGGTTAATTGCTTGCTTAATATTTTAGAGTATAGTAATTGTGGAAAAGTTCTGTCTTCTGATCTGAAGACAGATCTAGTGATCTGACCTGGTGATCTGACCTGAGCTACTTAGCCCTTCCAGGTTTAGGCCTATGATACCTTATGGGGCTTCAAACTAAACTCACTGCTACAGACTCAATTCCAATGCATAATGACCTTTATCAGACAGAGTTAAATTTCCGATGTAGGTTTTTGAGACTGTAACTCTTTAGGGGAGGAGAAAGCCTCATTTTCTCTCTCAGAGCTGCTGGTGGCTTTGAACGGCTGATTTTATGGTTAGCAGTCCAGTTCCTAATGACAAGAGTCATTTTCAATAACCCCTACAATGTAAACCTGTTCACCTACCCCAGGGAGTCTGGAGTCTTTCCTTAACATACCCCTCTCCTCTTAGTCATGAGTCATCCCTAAGCTATTATCATCCTTTAGCCCTTAAGACTGACCCCGCTGGTGGCATGTCCTGACCGGTGACTAGAGAAATTATGTGTCCCCTCTTAGGCTACTTAAACAGGGAAAATTAATGTTCACGACCCTCACTCCTGACCCTCGCTGCTGACGCTGAGCGCCTGACACTCTCAGCTCCTCACCCTCATTATGTAACTTCCTGTGCCTCTCCATCTTCACGCGGACCACCATATGGAGCGGAGGTGAGCATGCTACCCTGATGTGATGTATGTCTGACTTTTATTGTTACTTTCTTTCTCTCTCTGTCGTAATCTCTATATCGTTATTATAATAAATAATAATTATCACTGCACAGCTACCTGTTGAACCTTTGCTGTAAGTGTATCAGAGGCCTGATCGCCCCCTGATAAATGGCACTCAAAATGTAGGCAGTCCAAAGAAGGTCTCTTTTGAATCATATCCCGTGCAACAGCTGTGTGGCCTCATCACACTGTGAGAGTGAATTGGGATAAAAAAATTTTGTTGAAATGAGTTTTAGCCCGAGTGAGATATGGGTCAAACAAAGAGTAAGGAGTCAGAATATAACTCTACTCTTTGCCACTTCTTGAAAAAACAAAATTTAATAGTAACAAATAAGAAGTTATAAGAGTTTTTTAAAGTTGTGAAGAGGTTTTATCCTGTCTTTCCGGAGGCAGAAACCTTTGATATTAAGACCTGGGATGAGATAGCATTTTACTTAAAAAAGCATAGCACATGAAGGAGATTTAGAATTTAGAATATCTTCATCCTACAACCAGGTATGTTTGGCTGAAGACCCACAAGTTGGACAGAACTGTATGCACCTTTTTTCAGTCACTCAATGCTTAGCCACTGTTTCATTAGGGTTCCTCCCCCAGACACTATAAAGGCAATTGGTGGCTAAGCCATATATGAAAGCCCACCACATTCCTTTGCATTTAGCAAGGTTTCCTCCATAACAAGTATGAAATAAATAAAAACGAAAGGAGTGGCACATTATGGTATAGGATTCATGGCCGCCTACAAGCAGGAACTCACACTTAATATCCACTATAATAGGACCCATTTTTTCCTTAGCTAGAATTGTGGAAGACCCAGAAATCACTCAGTAGCCAAGTTTCTTACACTTGATTGCTGTAATGTGCACATGAATCACTAGGGACATTTGCAAGACTAGAAATTTTTGTTCCCTTATCTAGAGAGTTTAATTCAGCATTTTCTGAGACTGTATTTTCAACAAGCTTCGCAGGTGAGCTTCATGCTGTAAGGTTGGAGATCATATTTGGAGAATCGCCGTTCTTGATCTGTTTAGAAAATGGTATTTTCAGTATGAAAGAAAACACTGGGTAAGTAGTATGCTCTCTGGTAAAGATAAGTACATGAAAGGAGCAGAAATGGTCAGATGCATAGGGGTAATGGGAGCAACTGACTAAAGTAGACATGAGAGGATAAGCAGAAACTTTGGACTTCTGCCACAAGATAAGCAACTGCATCTTCAAATCATAAAGAGATTAGGATTCACCTTCCCATTCAGGAAAGCTGCATTTCCCATCCCCAGGAATCACAACTAAAAGGCAAACATCGTAAAGCTTCCAACCCAGATGACTGCATTGTGTGAGAGGAGAGGTAACCGTTGAACAGGTGTGGCAGTCATATGCTTATGTTAATTTCATGATTGAGATGTGGGGGTGGAGTCTAGCCTGTTAATCTGGAGATAGGCATTGAGTAGCCAATAAGGCCTCCATATGGGCATGGCTTTCTCCTGAGAATTCTGGGAAATCTTGCGATATTTTCCTCGTGGAGATGAGAAGCTCCCAATTGTTGGGAGTTAGTCTCAGAGACAATGAACTACAGACAAGACAAGATGGCAGCATCTGAGAAACTGAAGGAGCCAGAGGAGAAGCCACAGCCTTACGCTGATGGAACCAGACCTCTGAAGCTGGAGAAGCCACCTGGAGACCCCTGCCAGTGCTGAGTTGCTTCTGCCACCACTAGATGCTATTGATGGACCCTGAGCCCTGGAAGTGAGGAGCCCTGGGGACACCCCTGCCAGCGCTGGGAATCTACACCCACTGGCCTGTGACTTCTTGAGTCAGAAGGAGACTTTATAGACTAATATCAGGCATAGACTAATATTGGACTTATGACTTTGAACTGGTCTGGGCTGGGATGCTTTCTCAAGGTCCCATTCCTCTTGTATATAAACCCTTTCCTTATATCCATATATGTGTCTATGTGTTTGTTTCTGTAGTCTACCCAAACTAACACAACAGGTAATGGAGCATTCTTGCAACCTGAAGAGTTTCACTTCAGAGTAGAGATGGAAGGATGCTGGAGAAGTACAAAATACCATCTCTTTCCCTTTGCCACCAGGTGCATGCATGCTAGTAAAACACCAGATCCTGAATGAGGAAAATAGCAAAAACAAACATTTTTCTGGCTCCCATTTTAGCATAGATTTCTGTAATGTGGGCTTCTTCCTTCACTAGAAAAAGATCTTTCCTCATGTGCCCCATTACCACAATGCTAAAGAAGCTATTTTTAAAAGACTGAAACAGAGATATAGCAAAGAAAGGGGAGGGCTTTTTGTTGAAGTATCACTGATCCAAACCACAGCTTCTTTAGCAAAGAATTGGGATTGGCTAGAAGATTTATGTCCTATCCACTTGCAAGCCAAGACTGATGATGACTGCTGCAGAAGGAAGTGGAGGGAATGGGACATGAGATTGTCCCCAGGGGCCAGGGAACAGAAGCAAAAGGAGATGGAGGAACTATATGGCTAAACAGGCTCAAGTTCAAAAGCAGGTGGCAGTGACCTTTGGTTGAGTGGTTGTGGTAGGAGGGAAATGAAAGGGAAAAAATGTTGTACATGAAGAAAGTCAAAAAAAGCAGATTATCAGCCAGGTCTGAAGCAAATAAAAGAAAACACTCAGTCACAGAAAAGACAGCAAACAAATGCATAGCATGAAACCCCAAAGTGGATTTGAAAAGTAAGAGAACAGCATATCCAGTCTGACTCTGGTGCAAAACTGGTCAATATACTGGTTCTTTCCTATCTTTCAACCATTATATCCATTATTATACCAAAATCTGGGGCCCTTACCTCACATAGATGTGGAAGCAAATGTGTAATCCATTCATTGCACAGATTCGTGAACATCTACAATGTGTGAGGTTGTCAGTTGATAAAATCATAGTGACTAGCAAAAGCATTCCTGCCTTCTCACTCAATGTCATCAAGTTGATACCAACTCCTGGACCAATAAACTTTGGTATATACATACAATGGATACTATGCATTGCTAAAGAATAACGATGACATTGATGGATTAAGGGCATTATACTGAGTGAAGTCAATCACCAAAGAAAAAACATTGAATGAAACAAGTATTATAAAAGAAAGGTAAAATCAAGGTAAGAGGGCTGAGTAATGATGACATCGATGGATTAAGGACATTATACTGAGTGAAGTCAATCACCAAAGAAAAAACATTCAATAAAACAACTGTTATAAAAGAAAAGTAAAATCAAGGTAAGAAGCCTTAACCCCGGTGGTGTAGTGATTGAGTGCGGGACTGCGGCCCACAGGCATGATGGTTCAAATCCAGCAGCAGTTCTCCAGGAGCAAGACTGGGTAGCTCCCATGACCACCAGAGGGCAGTGATGCCAAAAACAAAACAAAACAAAAGAATCAATGCACTTGAATTGTGGTGCTGGTGAAGAATAGCTAAAGTACCATGGACTGATAAAAGAACATACAAATCTGTCTTGAAAGAAGCACAGCCAGAAAGCACCTTAGAAACAAAGATGGTGAGGCTTCATTTCAAGTATTTTGGAAAAGCTATCAGGAAACACCAGTCCCTGGAAAAGGGCATTATGTATAGGAAAGTAGAAGGGCAGATAAAAAGAGGAAGACTCTCAACAAGATGAATTAATACAGTAGCTATAACAATGGATTCAAGCATAAGAAAGTTTATAAGAATGACATAGGACTTGACAGTGTTTCATTCTATTGAACATAGACTAGGGTTACTATGAGTCAACAACATATAACAACCACAATAACAAGGGTCAAGGGAAGAAGAAGGAATGAGGAAGCAATAGGCTAGACTATAGGGTAGACAGAAGACAACTTGAGTGCAAGGGAAGAGAATATCCTCTAAGAGCAAGAAGAAAAATAAAAACGGGGAGGAGGTGGTAAGTGGGGTAGGGCAAGTATAGGAAACTTTAACAAATTGTTCATTGAATATAAAAATAATTATCTGAATGGTAAATATCCACATAGCTCACAATAAAACATTTTTAAAACTAAAAGTATTCCTAGCTCTCAGTACCAGCCAGAAGAATGGGAAGGTCACGAAGTGGGAAGAGTCAATGCTTCTCTTAAGTTAGGCTAAGCAAATTATTGTCACTAAGATATTTATTAAGGGCTTGAAGCTGGGTGTAGCAATCTAGAAAGCACTTGTCAACATTTCATTTGTTCAATACTATCCTGAATGCAAGCCATCTAGCTGGACATAATTCAAAGCACAAGATTTTGTATTTGATTCTAAATGCTAGCAAGGAGGAAGAACAACATAAAAAAAAAACAGTCCACCTCAGTGTCCATCACAAAATTCCAGCTGAGAGGAGGTCAATGCATGAGTAGGAGAGTGCAATCAGAGGGACACACCAATTTAAACTAAAGAGATTAAAGATGTGGAATTAACAAGGTCTTAATTCCAAACGTAGGTGAGACAAATCAAGTAAATGAGAACTTTAAGGTTGACTCTGTTTCTGCTTGGGTAGCTGGTAGGTTGTGGTGCCTTTGCTAAATTGCAAAACCAGAGAGTCATATGTGATTAGAAGGAAGTGAAAAAGTTTGTTTGGTCCAGATAGATTTGGAGGATCTCTCAGTTTGAAGTGCAGAAGAAATTTTGGGCTGGAAATAAAGAATTCATATAGCTCGAAACGCCAGTTGAAGGCAAGGAGTGGATATTTTCAAGAGAGAGATGCTAGACTGGGGCCTATGTCTTCCCTCTTCAGTTTACTAAAAATGAGAGAGCCTAACAGCAGAGGGCACTTTTAAAAAAAGAATTGCTTCTCTAAAATAGAAAGGGATACATAAAAAATATTGAGGGGGAAAATCAGCTAACTGAAAAATCTTTTTCTTGTCCTTTTCCATGTGTTTCACAATTTCTGCTTTTCATTTTAAGAAAGCAACTACAGGCTTATTTTACAAAAGGGGCCTACAAAGTCCAATGATAACAAAACTGGAGAAAAAATCCATTTGAAGTTATAGTACCAGTTGATCCACGTAGTCCTCTAACTCTTGAAGAGGAGTAAAGGCACTCATTGAGAGTCACAATGTGATGACTGTATTTGTTTTCAAAGATGGTTCCTGGTGCCAAAAAATGATGCTGTTCTTTTTCTTCCCCTTTTTATACACATGGAGAAGTATAGATGTTGGAAGGGAGGGCTGTTGTCTCATAATTCCTTCACAAGTCACTTGAGAGTCAAAACAAGATCTAGAAGCTTGCTTTCACATATAAAGTAAGAAGGCTTCCCTAGATCAGGAGAAATGGTAGCACAAAAGCAGATTTTATTTTTCAGTAATTTCCTGAGTACCTTATTTACTATATATCAGGCCTGGTGCAAGCAAGGTAAAAAGCAGAGACCCAAGATTTGTCACCATATCCCTTTATACGCACTTTGGTGTGTGCACAAACACATGTGTTTCCCATGGATATATCACGCTTGTAAGCACTGTCCAGTCTTGGTTCAAATCAGGACCCCTGGGGTATGAACCTGTGTACTTGGTTCTATCTCAGTGCTGCCTGAGCCATTTACTAGTGACTGCTGCTGTGGAAGTCCTTTCCCATCTGGATCTCACTTTCCTCTTCTGCCAAGTGAGGTGGTTGAACTAAGCAGTTTCTAGTTCCATATTTTCTTGATCATTCTCAGAGGTTCCAATGGTTTAGATTTGTGTGTGCCATGCTACAATTATCTAGAAGCATGCTATACCCTATTGGCCCTAGTTCTAATTTTCATACATCCTTAGACAAATGATTGGTCCCCATCACCCTGTACAAGCACTCAGAAGCTTACACTGGTTGGTATGCTCTGAAGTTTGGCAGCAGCATGGGTGTTATGTGATTATAAGAGATTAGCTGCTGCCATCATTTTTTAATCTTGGCTTTACTTGTTTGATGAATGACATAAGAAATGGCTGTGAGATGTCAAAGAGGACACACCTGTCTGCAACAGCATTTCCTTTATAAATGACTTTTAAAAGAATCATTTCCAGCACCAGGGCTTTACAAAGAATCATTTCCCTGCTATGCTAAACAGCAGTTAGAAAACCTGAAGAGGGGGGTGGGAGTACCTTTTTATAAAGGAAAGGGGAAAGTCTGCCATCATTCAGGTGTTGACTAAAGTCCTGCCTAATATATGATCTCTTTAACCACTGTTCTGTGATGCTTACTTTTTATCATTCTCAAACAATTCAAACGTTGCTCATCCAGAAAATGTGTTCCTTCCTTTCCTTCCTACAGCCACAGGGAGCAGTACTGAGCTCACTGGCACAAGCCACACCAAGCCAGATTTCTGAGTGTCGCTGTTCTGATGTGAAGCCACTCCCCCAGCCTCTGTGCAGTTATGAATATCAATTAATTGTTTATTCTCACAAAAGCAAAGAACACTTAGTCTTCTTTAGGAAAAGGCCAAATTAAGTTTTAGAACTATCCCTACCCTCTCTGACATTGCGAAAGGTCACTCACTGTCCCATGTCACTGATACTCAGGAGCCATGTTCCTAAGAGTCACCTTGGGGGTGTTCACTCACAGTGAAGCATCTTGGAATGCTCCCCCAGAGATAGAGATTCATTTGGTCCAAGTTGGGTCCCCGAAAACCCAAAGCAAAAAAGCACTTGCTACCCAATAGATTCCAACACATGCCAACCCCATATGTTATAGAATAGAACCATATGCTCCATAGGGTTTTTAAGGTCTTTCCAAAACACAGTGCCAGACCTTTTTCCCAAGGTACTGCTGAGTGGGTTCAAATCGCCCATCTTTGATTGGGAGTCAAGGAAGTGACCATGTGCATCGCCCACCTGCATTATTAAGCTCTTCCAATAAGTCTGACAGGTCGTCTGTCAATAGACCGAGACACGCTTTCTGCTGCTTCTTTCCATTGGTCAGCATTGGCATAGTACCAGCAAACCCTATCCACAGCTGACTGTTTAGAAGCTAAAATGGAAACATACATCAAACCCTCTACAAGATCTGAGGTTAAATGTTAGTAAGCAATTAGCAATCATCACGGGTGATTTGTAAGAAAAATTGATCAAAGGCTCCTCAGTTCTGCACATGCCAATCAAGACCAACTGACCAGGGTCTGTTGCTTTGTTTTTCATTTAGAAAAAGGTCAAGCAGCCGCCTGCTTGTTTTTTTATCTCCAGGGCCATTTTAGGAAATTCATCTGCTCAAAACAGCTGCTCACAGTAAAATTGATCCTTGCAGAAAAATGACTATGGGACCACACTCAAAAGGTGACATCTGTAAAACTGTTCTCTCATTTTTGCTGCTTCTTGGTGGAAAAAGAAACTATAAAGAACAATCTTGCTTTTTGGTAACTTAAAACCAGAATAGAAAAAATTATTTGGACAATAATTATAAAATGTCTATAAAGGAATTTTTTGTAGTAATCTCTTTTTAGTCATTTTCATTACATTTAGCTGATGCTTTTGGAGTGACTCTAAGAAGTCACCCTCCTTATTCTCTCAAAATTTTGCAGCTTATAAAGTACATTTAAATTTATCATAGTCTTCATATAACCCTTCAGATGAGCAATACCCTCCCCCATCACATAATTTCCAACTCAGAGTGATCCTGCATTGGTTTTCTAAGACTGTAACTGTTTATGGGATCAGATAGCCCGAACTTTCTCCCACAAACCTTCTGGTGGATTTGAACCAGCAGCTTCAAATTTAGCAATCCAGCATCTCATCCAAAAAGCTCCTTTTAGACAAACTAGACAGATGTCATTACCAAAGAGCAACAGCATTAATCAAGACATGAGAGCTAACAATAAGATCCAAACCTGTATAAAAGAAGAGTGTTGCTATCCTAAATACCTGGTGTTTGCAATGCTACAGATGATAGTGATAACCTCAAAACCCTTTGCAGGGTCCCTACCTGAAATGAATCTTCAGTAACTCCCTGATTAACACAGACTGGAAATGTCAATAACTGAAACAGCAAATAACATTGTAAAGTGAATTTAAGCAACTGTACTAAGTCTGGAATGTAACATCTTGTAATTGGATCTCCTTATAGACCCAAATTCAAGTTATTCTAAAATTTTAATAGCCTCTACTTTCTCTTAGATTGAGGACTCTTTTTGTTTATATAGTCATTGTTAATGGATTTTTGACTAAGTGGAATTATGAAGACAGTAACAGAATGGATGATTAGTTGAAGACACAGAGGGGAAGGTGGGAAATGAGGAGTCAACATCAGTGTGTAAAATGGGGTAGAAAATATTGCAAGGTTTATTGTGGCAGAGATTGCACCATAAACCTTCGAGTCTGATTGAACTAGTGAATTGTAAGATATATAATACTTGTAGTTCAATAACCGCCCCCACACACACAAAAGACATGTCTCCAAGGACAATGGTATGCGTTTAAATGCCAGCCCCATACTCATTGCTATGTGACATTTGTCTATTTAGCTTCTCTCTGCCTCAAAGTCTTCATGTGCAGAATGAAGACAATTATGGTACCTACTTTATTGTGCTACTGCAATGTTTAAACCAAACCAAATTCATTGCCATGAAGTGGATTCTGACTCATAGTGACCTTGTGGAACAAAGTAAAACTATCCCTGTGAGCTTCTGAGACTAATATTTTACAGAAATAGAAAACCTACTCTTTCTCTCAAGGAGTGGCTGGTGGTTTCGAACTGTTGACTTTGGAGTTAGCAGCCTAACATGCAATAACTATACCACCAGGGCCTCTCTGCTATTACTTTATTGTGACAGTTACAGAATTGCCTGTCAACTGGGGAAGAGGTGGTGTCTACCCTGGTAATCAGGTTGCAGCTGGATGATTTCATTTAGAGTCACAGAGGAGATATTAAATTAGCTCATTAGAGGCCAGATATTCTCTCTCTCTCTCTCTCTCTCTCTCTCTCTCTCTCTCTCTCTCTGTCCCTTCTCTCCCTTGGAGACATTCCTGTTGACAAGCCACATGAAGACACACTGGAGCCAGAGCCCTGGAGCTTGAGGAGCCACATGGAGACCCATGCCAGTGTTGAGATACTTCTATCACCACCAGATCCATAAAAATGTCTGCCCAATGGCCGGTGATCTTCCTGCATTTCGCATATTGCATGTGCTGTGGGAATCTGAAGAGAAATTTATAGATTAGTATCAGACATATGGTTCAATATCTGACTTAGGGACTTGATTTGGACTGGGATGTTTTCTTAATATATAATTACACTTTGATATAAAGTTTTCTATTACACATATATGTGTCTCTGTATTTGTTTTCCTAGTGAAACCAGACTAACAATTATCAAATTAGTATTTCTAAAATTGCTGACACTTAGTAAGCACTACTAAAGAGTGTGGGAAATAAAATGAAATTCAACAAGCATTTAAGTGTTCAAAACATGGCAAGTCCTAAACCAAGGACATCCTATATAAGGAGATATAAGTCTCAGTTCCTGATCCCAAGGGGGCATCCAGATGATTGAGAAGGAGAATGGAACAAACACAAAACAATCTCCTAGGTGTCATGACAGAGTATCAGGAGCATGTTGAAACAGAAGAAGTGAAAAGGAGAGGTGAGCACGTAGTGGCTCAAAGCAGAGCATTAAATGATGAGCAAGAGTTGGTTAAGGACAAATGAGGGATGAGAAAGGCAGAGTTTTCCAGGCCAAGAGTGTAATAGGTATAACAAAAACAACACAGAATGTTCACATCCATTATCGACAAGAACTATGTGAAATAATTTACCCTTGTCTTAATGAATCATGACAGTGGTACTTCAAGTTTGGCCTCCCTGTTGGTGTTTTAGAAGTAAGAAATCTAAAACTTGTAAAGGCTGGAAGGCTCTTTCTCAAGGCACACAAAACTTGATGTCATGGTCTATTTCTCACCCATTCACTCCTCCGTGTTAGAGACAGAAGTGTAGAAAGGAAAGAGAAGGGGAGAAAAGCTGTAAGGGAGAAGAAAAGGTTACTTCAGTGTGCTGCTTTTGTGTTATACCATGTGGAGTGGAGTGGAGCATGTTGAGAAGCTGGGAAGCAGGAGAATACGAGGATGAAATCACCAGAGCCTTAGGAGAACCGGAGGAGCTCCAGCGGTCAGGCGCTGGGCTGCTACCTGCCAGGTCAGCTGTATGACATCGCCAGCAGCTCCTCAGGTGAAAGTTCCCTAAAGAATTTCCGCCTTGGGAAGCCACAGGGGCTCTTCTATCCTGTCTAGCAGGGTTACTAGGCGTCAGTATCTACTTGACAGCAGTGAGCTTGGGTTTTGTTTTGTTTTGTCTTATTTTTAGAATAGTACACAGATGAGGCAGAATCCCACAAGATAAAAGGAGAGTGGAAAATAAAACCTATTTTAGAATGAAAAATAGGTAGTGAAGACAGAGACAGGTTCACAGATGAGGATAGGGCTCAGAAAGTTAGGATTCAGACCCAAGAAACCTCTAAACAAGCTCTTAATAAGCCCAACAACTGCTGCCAGAAGATCAGCAGTATGGCACAACTCTGCTTGATGCACAAGGGTTGCCACCTTACAAGAGGGTACATTTGCTCCACTGAAAGCAAATTCAGCATTTAGTGTCTTATAGCTTTGCTCTCACGTGCTCCCTATTCTCCAAGGCATCCCATTCCCTTGACTCTGAATGTCCCAAACTGACCATTACGTCTGAAAGAGCACAGATGTTCTAGCTCAGTGGTCAGCAAACTGCGGCGCAAGGGCCATATGCTGCTATTTCTATGTGAACGTGCGGCTCTGAAGTCACGTTGCAAGTATTTAAAGGTTATCATTTTAGATCACGGTGATTTCATTTGTTTGGAAAAACATATTTAAGGCTCTTGAGTGATTTTAAAATTGTTTCGAGGAATAGGATTGGCTCTTAAGTATCAAGAGTTTGCCCACCCCTGTCCTAGGCAGAGCCTTCATTCTTTGGAGGAAAAGCGACTATATTTTTTATTTTCCATTATAAGTAGTTCTATTCTGTGGGGTAGTTCTTGGTTAGCACAAATTGTTGGCACTCAATGACTATCCAAAAAGTCAGTGTTTCAAATCCAGTCAACAGTGCCTCAGAAATATATCTGGTGGGTGTGAGGACAATCAGGGTGTGACATCTGAAAATGCATTGATCACCAGTATTGATTCAGCTGATTTGTCTGGCTCGATTCGTGTCCCCTTCAATCCTTACCACTCCATGTGTGTTCTTTCCCATGCTGTATGCTCCGAGAAGAGGACGACTTTTTTACAGTAGAGGATGACCACCTTTAGTCAAGGATATTTCAGTACCTGTGCTTCTTGCTAAAACCTCTAACCAAGCTCTTAATAAGTCCAACAACTGCTCACAGAAGGTCACAGCTATGGCACAACTCTACTTGGCACACGTGGGATATCACAGTTCCAACAGGATCCACAGAAAATAACAAGCACAATACATGCGTATGTGTTCAAGAAAACCATAGACTCTTGGATCAAGTCTCATCCAAACTGAATGCTTCCTACCACCCACTGTGACAACTCTTTTGCACTTGGCAGGTTCACCAATAAAAGACTCCCACCATTCTTCACTGAGTAAACTAACTAATAAAATAAGACAATTGGACCTGAGATTAATGGGCTTCAGCTACTTATAACTCAGAATCTATGGATCACATTTAAAATTTTGAGTGTTTTGGTTTTTTGTTTTGTTTGTCCACCGAAAACGTGCTTCACGTGGATGAGGGACTGTGTGGATGCAGTGAAGAGGGCTTCTCTACCTGCCAGTCAGTTGGTTAGTCAATAAAGTTGTGTCATTTTGGGTTGACCAGAAAAAAAATCCAAGGACACTCCTATGTGTAAGAGAAAGCTTTATATAAAAGAACAATTGCATATTGAGAAAATCTCCCAGTACAGATCAAATCCACAAGTCCAATATTAGCCCACAAGTCTGATACTAGTTTATAAATCCCTCTTCAGACTCACGCAGTCACATACCATGATTCAAAGTGCAGGGAGATCATAGGCCAGTGACTGCATCTTGGGGACAACATCTCAGTCGTGGTTCAGGTCTCCATGTGGCTTCTTCAGCTCTCTGAGTGTGACTTGTCAACAGAAATGTGCAGGCAGAGAGAGAGGGAGTATGGTCTCCAGACAGCCATTTGTCTTGGTTGCCCTCCCCTCCAGCTATGACCGGACTCACAGACTAAACTGCACCCCCTTCATTCTTAATACCCTCAAGTTGACACAAGATTGTGTAACTCCCACAAAGGGTAGTAGCATTCTACCCTCATGACTGCAATCAGCCATGGGGATGGTGGGCTGGACAGTTTTTTGCAATGTGAGAGAACTGTATACTCATGTTCTTACAGGGCACCCATCATATGTCACTTAGGAGCAAGAGTGCAAAGACCGGGCTGTACTTCTTCCTCAGTGGTCTTGTTCTAAGTTTGTTCCTCTACTTTCATGGAAGCTGGAACATTTCTTGAGGGAAACCCAGGAGAGTGATCAAATGCTAGCAATTCTTGCCAGATTCACTCAATATTGGCTCCACGGGGTCACTGCTGCAGAGCTTTTCAATGGGTTTGCAAAGCTGTAAGCATGAAAGGGGAGAAAATCAGGCACCTGGTGGAAGGAATGGAAGAAGATGATAGTCTATGTCCACAGAAGTGTGGCTACTTCTCTTATCAGTTTTCCACAAAGGGACTTTGGAGAGGGAGGAGGTGACTGCAGCAGCAAGACCGATTGCATTATTTACTGAGTGCGCGACCTTGGGTCAGTCACCCAACCATGCAGAGTCTTGGTATCCTTGCTGCAATCTGGAGAAATAGCTGTCCTGTGGACCTTTTAGCAAGATTTCTTAAAACCAGGAATACATTAATGCGTCCAAAGGGGGCACATTAAAAATGCAGATTGTGGTGAATATTTCTAACAAGGCACTAGGTATAGCGGTTTGCTGCTTTATAAACCTCATTTTGATAATAAGATCATGTAGGACTGCAAAGAGGATGAAATAGACTAGGGAATGTCCTATAAACTGTAATGTGTTTCTAAAAAATAAGCTACTCTTATGATGAACAGTATTAAAAACGGGTGCTTTCTCCTAGACTACCTCAGTACACATTTTCTTGGAATACTTTCCCCACTATTCTGAAGATCTCAACTTCTTTAAAGGGCTTCCTTCCTCAGCTTCCTTCTGCAGCTCCCCTCCCAACCCCCTCTTCGTATCTTCTCATCAATGCAGTTTGCTTTGCTCCAAAGCTGATCTTACCCACTGACAGAGCGGTAAGAATCACTTTTTCCAGAGACAGCAGGCTAATGTGATGATAATGAAGGAAGAATCTACACCTATAATAGCCCTTTAAAGGTACCCAATAATCCCACAATGTTTTGAGAAGCAAGTTGGAGAAAATTTCACATCTTTTAAACAAATTTGTGTCTCTCTTGTGTGTCCTTCCGTAAACTGATGCTCTTGAAACTTCAGAAGAGATGTTCACACTTTCCAAGGGGGGAATCTTGATGTGGTCCCAAATTTCTGGTGTACAAGGGCATTCACAGAAGGTCAGCTTCCAGGTCTCACTCAGTATTTCCAAGGTTTACCTCAGAAGAATCCTCATCTGTCAGTTGTCTGAAGAGGCTGAGTATTGTGGAAAGCCCTTACATTAGAGAGAGGATGAACCACCTCTTGCACATCTGAGATTAAACTGCAGTAGGAACCCCCAGTCAGGAGAATGAGAACTGAAAATGGAGATGTGTGGGGAAACCTCAGTTCCAATGCTGAGCCTTCACTGACTTCAACTACCTCCTAGGTGCTAAGCGAACAACCAAGCACAATCCCATCTCAAAATATATGCAGTTTGCTGCTCCTTCCACCTAGAAGGTATTTGTTTAGAGCAGTGGGTTGCAGCCCCTTTAAGGGTCAAACAACCCTTTCAAGGAGTCACCTAAAGCCATCAAAAACACATATTTCTGATGGTTGGGTGTCACCACAACATAACCGTATTAAAGGGCCGCAGCATTAGGGAGGTTGAGAACCACTGCTCTAGGGAGTCCCGATTGTTACTTATACAATTCAGATATTAGTCCAAATTCTTAACATCAAGTGAGCCTATAACCATGAAGTCAAATCTAACTCATAGCAAGCCTAGAACAGAAAAGGACCGCTTCCTAGAGTTTCCAAAGTTTTAATCTTCTATTATGGTACAATGTAAGATAACCACTCTTACTCTTTTATTTTGCACTCATGAGAGAAGAGCACAATGACCAAGGACATAAAAAAATCATGAGTTTTAACTGCTTATCACATACAATCAACAAATCTCATCTTTTTCCATCACACTGATAGAAAGTCCCAGGTCTGACAGAATAAGCAACTGTATTTCCTAGTTTATCCTGCTCCTGCCTTGTCAATCATTACTTTAATTTTGTTGATGAATCAACTAAATTCATTGCTAGTTAGAACCTGCAACAAATATGAGAAATAGAGCAGAGTAATTAGAAAGCCCTCACTTAAGAGTCAGTAGTTCTTCATGTATATTTTCTCTCTACCACTCTCTCTGGACTTTCAGTTGAGATGAGAGGTTGACTAGAAAAGTCCTACACCCTGATTAAGAAGCTAAACATAGTTAAGAAGCTCTGATAACTCAATAGTTCACTTGACTGTTAACAGAAAGGTCAGTAGTATGAACACACCAGCTGCTCTACTGAAGAACCACGTGGCACTCTAGTCCTGTTCAGATTTACAGCCATGGGAGCCCTGTGGAACAGTTCTTCTCAGTTCTACAGGATTGCTGTGATTTGGAATCAATTCACATCAATGAGTTTGGTTTGTGAGTCACAATATTTCCTTTATCATGGTTTCATTGCCACCTTCTTGTCTCCAACTCATAATAACCCAATGTACAAAGAAGAAAATGTCCCGCCTGTGCCATCTTCATCATGGTGTGAATATGTCTATGAGTAAATGGACACAGTGCTTAAAAAATATCTGAGTAGTATAGATAGACTATGTGCTCATGTTTATAAGCCAATTGGGCATTGCAATGCTTTTTATGACAGCACAAAAAATACCACCATAGATCACACTCATGCATTCACAAAATCCTTTTCTTTAAATATGGCTAACTTGTAGTCATAATCAGTGAAATTTAATTAAACATCCCTAGTGCGGATGTTTTTCCTAACCTAGGGGCATATCTTTCAAAACTTCCAGCAGGCAGTTTCCAGTGACTCGTTTTCAGAAGATGCTCATCTGTTCTTTGTTGCTTGCCTGGCTTAGTATCGAAGCTCTGATGAAACTGGCCCACCATGGATGGCCCTGCTGGTATTTCAATTACCAGTGGTATAGCTTCCATAATAATACTTAAGCCAGCATGCTACCAAAAAATGCCATTACATAGCTCATTCTTTTCATTGCAACAAAAATAGAACTGAACTACTCTCGTCTCAAAGATAGCAAAAGAGCTAGAAGGTCACTTGGGAGTTCATTTTGTTCAGACCAAAAAAGAAGGATTAAAAAAAGATAAGCTAAAAACCTGAAAGTCATCAGTCTACAGAAGGGAAAAGAGCCCCCTTCTCTGGGCACCTGCTTTGTGTCACTGGTAACACAGAAGTCCTTCATCAGAGAGGTTCAAAATGTCTTTTCAAGTGAAAAGACTATCTACATTTCTCATAAAATCACCGGAGATGCCTGAGGGGGTAATTAGCATTTTCCCCGCTCTCTCTTTTGACAAGCTAAGCAACTCCAATTCCTTGAACTTGTCATTAAGACGCTGGTGTCATCCGCATGCTCTCTACTTTTACTAGACTCTTCTAAAATGCAGAGTCCCCAAATGGACACAATGCTCTGAAAGTGTCTGAAGAATATAGGATCATACCCAAGACCACATTTGTGAATCCAGCAAGTCCTACTTTAAACAAAAGCGAGAGTTACTGAAATTTCACATTTGCTAACCTGAATGTGACCACATAAAATGAAATGACGAGTTTTACTTCAAAATCAAGTAAGACCAAATAAAAGTTTGTAAGCATCACCAGAAGATGCTATATTTGGTTTCCATTTTATAAAGATATGTGCCTAGAAATGAGGCGGAGAAGAGGCAGCAAATTCTCATTCCCACATTTCCACTTTTGATGAGTGGAAGTCATGCAACTTGTTTGAGTAGTTATATTATCAAAATTATCTGGTGCTTCAAGATAATCACTTTCTCCAAAAATTATAGATCTACAGCCATAGTACCTTTGGACCCAGTGTTAATTATTTTAAAAGTCTTTTGTGAAAAATACTGTATGGAGAGCATAACAAAGACTGAAACAATACTAGGCATCTCCCACAGCAAAAGAAGGTCTATCTGCCTTCGCCGCTGCCATCATCATCGTCGTTGTCAAAGTCGTCTTTTCAAAAGTCCTGCTACTGAGAAGATTGCAGTAGGGTGGCCAGGGAACTGGTCCAGTAGACTGAGATTAGGGCCCTAGCTTTGGGCTTGGGCAAGACACTTGATTTCTTTTTGTGAACATTTCAATATTATTTTATCTCTAACAAGGATTTCATCTATCTTTGTGATCACTGAACAATATGCTATAAATGATTAGCTAAATTCACTTTAGGAATAGATACAGGGCTGAGCCCCGGTGGCGTAGTGGTTGTGCGCGGGACTGCGGCCCACTGGGACGGAGGTTCAATTCCAGCAGTGGGGCTGGGCCTCCTACTCCCACCACCGGAGAGCCGTGATGCCCAAAAAAAAAAAAAAAAAAAGGAATAGATACATACATACATACTACCTGCATGAAATATCTCAAGCCAAAAAACAAACCACTGAGTTAAAGCTATCTCATAGGAACCCTGTGGGACAAGGTAGAACTGCGCTGTGGATTTCTGACCCTGTAACACATTATACAAGTAGGAAATCCCATCTTTCCCTGTGGAGAGCTGGTGCTTTTGAACCGTTGACTTTGTGGTTGACATTCCCCAACAGTCATGATGCCTACGTTACATAAATAGGAAAGTTCTTTATAAGCTTCTCATTTCAAAAGGAGTTGCCATGGAGTCAAGTCTGACTCATCACAACGACTATAGGACAGAGTAGAACTGCCGCATAGGCTGTAACCATGATGGGGGCAGACTGTCACCTCTTTCTCCTGAGGAAAGGCTGGTGGGCTTGAACTGCCTGCTAGCAGCTGAGCACCTATGCAACCACACTTCCTTAGTAATAGGGTATTCACACTATAAAAAGAAATCACCCCAAGCCAGCGAAAATCTTTCAGAAAAAATTGAATGAGTTAATTATAGCAAGTCATGCTACTTAAAGAAAACAGCAAGCAATGTGTTTTATTGGCATTTTGTCTACATTCCTCAGGCTTTCAAAGTTTGAGAATATTTCAAACAGACTTTTAAAAGACAGAATCTCACTCAACGCCTGTCAAAATTTGTGAACTACTTAGACAAAAGAGGACACTTGTCATTTTAAAAGCATTTCCAAGATTTGTTTTTCTTCCTCTCCTACTTTTTGAGCAAAATTAATTTCTCTATATCTATACGCTCAAAACTTTATCTCACTTCTTTTAACATTTTTGCCACCTTTTCTTCTACACCAGAGCCTCTCTTCTAAGAAGGATCATCTAACCCATTTGTGCACTATAGTGCTAATGGGCTCAGACATAACAAGGATTGTGGGGCTGGCGCAGGACCCAGCAGGGTGTCATGCTGCAGTACAGAGGGTCACCATGCCTCCGGGCCACCCAATGCCATCTGACAATATCATAGAGTTTGCTTCTTAACCAATGCTCAGGGGTTTTTTTGACTTAAGGAACAAAAGAGAAGGAAAAATTGGGCTGAGCCCCGGTGGCGTAGTGGTTGTGCGTGGGACTGTGGCCCACAGGGACGGAGGTTCAATTCCAGCAGTGGGGCTGGGCCTCCTACTCCCACCACCCGGAGAGCAGTGTTGCCCCCCCAAAAAAAGAAAAAAGGAGAGAGAAGGAAAAATTAAAGTCATTAAAGAATATATAATAAAATGTGTTTTGGGTGAGTAGGCATATTTGATATACAGCATTTCGTCTGAATTCATAAGGTCAATCTTTGACAGTCTCTATAAGATAATCCCCCACAAAATCACACTTTCAAAATATATTACCTGGGGAGACAAATGGTAGGACTGCTAATGAAATAATGAACTTAAGGACAACCTTAGGCAAATAACAATCTCCTGAACACAGAGAAGCACCTGGGTTTTAAACTGGAAGTAAAGATTGTTTCTTCTTTAGCCCAAGAAATGTTACTAATGATGGAATCAAATTGTGCCTGGGCACTGTGACTTTGCCAAGGTCGCATTGTCCAGAAAGTGACTGAGTGCTGAGCAGCAAGCACCAGGATGGATTCCAGAGCACCTGACTCTTAGCCCAGTGCTAGTTCCTTTCTTCCTGTCTGCCCATGTTTATTCATCCACGACTAACTGACCAAGCAGAAACAACTGGAAATGGTTGGATCTTTATTCACAATGCTATGCTTTTGCCTAACATTATATTTATAGTTTGGGGAGAAAGAAGAGGTTCTCTACTGCTGTAAAGAGTTACAGTCTCAGAAATCCACAAGGACCATTCTACCCTGTACTACAGGATTTCTATGAGATGGTATACACTCAATGGCAATGAGTTTAGTTTAGTTTTTAAATATATATATTGTTTTAAAAACACTTCCCATATGCTTTTTCTCCCTAAATCCTTCCCAACATTCCAGAGACAGAAACTTTACCTCCACTTATAATAAACCGAAGTCTGGAAAGGCAAAATATTGGTTCAGGGCAAAAAGCTAGTCTTGAACCAGGTATTCTTGCTACCAAGAAAGTTCCCTGTACACAAATCCACAGCAATCTCTGTCCCGGAGATGCAATCAGGAAATGCAAAGAAAAGAATCCCACCATAGTCCTCAGTTGCCTCCTATTATTCCAAGGCACTGAGGAGCCTGCTCCAGCAACTTTGCACAGGGTTTCCAAATACTTAAGGTGAACAGATGATTTGTCCATTCAAAAGATGAGATGTTGAGGGAAAGGGTGCAATAGTCACCAAAATGTATGTTCACAGCATTTGTGATTTAAACATCAAGGAAAAAGAAGTTGTTGTAAGTCATATCAGATCCCCACTTTGAACTGAGAGTACTGCAACTCCTCTCTCCCCTGAACCAGAAAGCAGAAAAGAGGATCTATTGAAAAACAAAGGTCTGAGAGTTATGGCTTCAGAAATGGGGCTGACACAGAAATCTCCTTGTGGGCATTTACAAAAACTCCTGAGAAGTAAAGTGTGTACCCAAAAAGCACTAAGGTCAGGGGCTTCTGTAATGACAAGACTGTGCTTGGAAGGGGAGGATATGTTGTAAACTGACTTCATGACAGCAGAGAGAGCAGCACACCAGAGTTCTAGCAGGAATGAGGAGAGGAGTTAAGAATGGGGAGGGGCAATGCTGCCTTACAAATCGGATTAGACCAGAACATGCACACTGTTACAGATAAGAGTCCAACACACAGAGTAGCCAGGATAAATAAACCCCTCACAGGCAACAATGAGAATAGAGATACCACGAAGATTAGGGAAAGGTGAGGGAAGAAAGGAGGGAATCTATGACAAGGATCAGCATAGAATCGCCTCCCAGGGGGACGACAAACAACAGAAAAGTGGGTCAAGGGCAACAAAGGATGACGTAAGATATGAAAATAATGATCTATAACTCATGAAGGGTTCATGAGGGCAGGCAGGAAGGGGAGCGAGGGAGAAAATGACAAGCTGATATAAAGGGCTCAAGTAGAAAGAAAATGCTTTGAAAATGATGATGACTGCATATATGAACATATGCTTGAAACAATGGATGAAATATGGATTGTGATAAGAGATGTAAGAACCCCAAATAAAAGTATTTAACAAAAATGTTTAAAAAGAATAGGGAGGGAAATAGCATCTTGAGAGAAAAGTGTGAAGACAGGAGGGAGGAGGAGCACTGGAAAGGACTGTGATTGCATCACTCATCTTGGAGGTGATTTAACCAGGGGAGGGGGAGTGTTCTAAAAAAAATTGATATGGGATGATTGCACAATTCTCCTTGATATCATTGAATTATGGAATTGCATGATATGTAAATTACTTGCCAATAAGACTGTTAGGAGAAAAAAAGAATGACAATCCCACCACTCTACGTTGTACACAGATCCAAACAACAGGGAAAACATGGTTTTGTTCCTCATGTTTGGAAACAGCAAGGGGATTTCTTATAATGAGACAGAGGAGGCAGCTGTTATGCCTAACCAGATTTCCTGGGGATAAGGATCCATGACTCACTTCCATGGGCAACACAGAGAATGGGATTCATTATTTAGAAGGCTATATTTGAGCTCTGAGGGAGGGAGGGAAGAAAAATGAGTGATGATTCTAGAGATGGAAGAAACAGTAGAGACCCACATGCTGCATGTGGGTCAGGCCTGAGTCTGGATGCCCAGGATAAAATGAAAAATTCTATGAAAGCCACTAAGTACTGAGCACCAAGGCTTTCTATTTTCAACCACTTCATTAACTTGATGCTACATACTTGATATGTGCCAAGTCACAGAAATGACAAAGGAACATGGCATGGGTCTTCCTCTCATGAACCTCACAGCCTAGAAGAGAAGTTATGCTATGTACTCCCAGAAAGACCACCACTCTTCTGTGTGTATAAGTTATGTGATAGCTTTTGTGCTGCTATGATGCTGGAAGCTATGTCACTGATATTTCAAATAGGAGTGTCACCCTATGATGGAGATGTGTCAGAAGACTTAGACTGTACAATTGAATGGCCACACAATGGACTCAAGCATACCAATAGCTATGACATAGGACCAGGCAACTGTTTTCTCTCTTGTACACAAGATCCCTGTGAGTCAGAACTGACTCAATTCGACTAAAAACAACAACCTTGTAGAAAGAACTCAACCCTACTAGAGAGGTTCAGAAAATCAAAGGAAATCAAAACTTTTCTCAGCAGAGGATGATCAATGGGGAAAATGGCAACCTAAGGCTTCGTGGATTAAAAAATTACACGTGCTTTGAGAAGTGATCATAAGATTTTTCCAAGTTGTTTTGTCTTCCATGAATAATGTAATTATTATAAGGATTATTCAGCAAATAGTAATTTATAAAATATCGAAGGTTGGTGGGGAAGGGAGAATAGGGGAAGAGGAGAAAGGATGGGAAGCCAATATTAGGGGCTTAGGTGGAAAAGCGGACAGTTGGAGAATGATAACAGCAGCAGACATGTGAAGGTGCTTGGCACAGTAGATGTATTTATGTATTGTGAAAAATGATGTACAAACCCCCAATAAAGTGATTTTTAATTTAAAAAAGAGAAAGAAATAAGTGACTGAAGAAATGAATTAGGGAAGGTGCCATACACAGAACTAAAGTTCTAATTTCTGGTTTTAATTATTTAGGATGGTTTCAACAAGACATGTGTGATACCAATGAGTTAATTCTCAGATATACACCTTTTGATACTGTATTCTTTCTGTTCTTGTTCATGTTTTTAATTATTGACATTGCTTAAATAAACTCTACTAAGCTTAAAAAAAAGAACTCACAATTGAACAATATATTCTTTTTGACTTCTTAGCTCCCCCATAATATACCACTTGCTAATACTTAACTAAGTCAAGAAACCATAAATTTAGGAGAAGACATTCCATTCTTAAGTGCTCACTGTAGACAACATTCACCACCTCTCCAAAATGTTTAAATTCTATGTTGTTACAGCTGTGCGTGCTTTCAAATGGATATGAACTTGGAAAATCTCAAAACTGTACTACAAAAATTCATAACCAATGCTTGGTTTGTTAGGCTATCCCTGAAGCATCTGAGTAAATTTTCAGTCAATCTTATCACCCTATGCCAGTAGAAAGAAAGAGCCCAGTTAATTCTGTTTAAAAACTGTTGTCCTGCTTTCAAAAGCAGTTAGTGAGAATTACAAGCTATTCTGTCTTTGGAACTTTACATGAGAGTGTTTGAGCCCTGCTTTAATGTCTAAAGCATTAGAAACTCCAGGAGTACAGCAGTCCAGCAAGGGGAGTAAATTCACAATGTCCCTGAGGAATCCTGATTGTAGATTTCTGACACAAGAGGCAGTGCTCGGCACCTCATCTGAACTGGATGGGGGTTATTCTCAAGAAAACCTCACTAAAAGTCTAAAGGCATAAGGGGAGGGGTGGAGGGTAGTATCAGACCTCTTCATCCCTGACTGCAGGAAGCACAATGGGGACTTGTAGAAGGCATGACTTTTGGTCACAAGTGTTGAGAACTTAAAGGGTACAACTCTTGTTAGCTAAGTGGGTCCCAGGATATGGAACCCTGAAAGAAAAGGATCTTCTTGCTTTTTAACAGAGGGATGCTCATATACTTTGGGTCAGGATAACAGATTTGGAACTTTCTTCTTTTAGTTGTTGTACTGTTCTTTGGTTTTGTTTTATTTTTCTCTTTTTTGGTGTCTATATAAGATAGGCAGGATAAACAATCCTAAGGAGACAGGAAGAGAAGGAAAGAGGCTGGGGGAGGGGAGTGGTGAGCCAATTACAACAGGGGCAGGGGAATAGCAAGGACTCTAAAATTAATAATGAGGCGGGTGTAGCATTTCTGGTTGTGTTTGATCAACTGAATGGTAGCCTAGAGGAATTACTAGAGGTGAGTGATAGTAAAGGTAAACATGGTAATAAAGGTAAACATGATAGTGGAGCAAGAGGAGAGAAAAAAGAAAAAGAAAGTAAAAATTATAATATAGAGATATAAAAGAGATATGTATATGTATGATTATATGAAGATATGTGTATTTGTATATACATATGAATACATATAAAAGTATAATATATAAATATACCCAACAAGAAACAGATGAACTTTGGACCTCTACTTAAATCTTACCACAGTACAAAAACAGTGTGTTCCAATAATGTGGCACTGATGATATTTACCTTCATGACACAATTGCTGAAGACAAAATGGGTGCATAAGCAAATATGGTGAAGAAAGCTGATGGTGCCCAGATATTAAAATATATAGTGTCTGGGGTCATAAAGGCTTGAAGTTAAGCAAGCAGCCATCAAGCAGGGAAGCAACAAAGCACACAAAAAAGAAGCACACCAGCCTGTGTCATCATGAGGTGTCAAAGAGAAGAGATATCAGAAGTTTAAAAAAAAAAGCAACCAAATCAAAGTAAAGGGGTGTGGATGTAGTGGATACCCAAAACCCACATTAGGGCCCCATGAAATAAATGACATATCCAGGGTGTGGTATAGCACTGATAAACAAATAACTATCCTCTAGTTCTTTAATATTTCCTCCCCTTAGACCTGCATATGGTCATTAATGTAGATAATTGTGGTCATTAATTAAGATAATTCATTATATGAAAACCAAGATAGATAACCCTTCAGAAACAGTAGCAGGAGTCATGATTCTCTGAGAGAACAAGAAGGGAGTGGGGAAGGGAGGAAAAGGAAAGCGAATAGAAATCATTTCAGTATAACCCGATTCAGAATTGTAGGTGAATGGATTCATTATATGGTGAAAGATACAGATTATATAAATATATATATTTATATTTATATATTTATATAATATACATATAATATATATTTATATTTATATATTGATTTAACTGAATTATGGATTGTTAGACTATTTGCAAGAGCTCCCAATAAAATAAGAATGAAATTTAAAAAAGCAAAATATATACATACATTACTATTCTAACTGAAGTTCTCAGGAGTTTTAAAAATGGATACTTCCAGATCTCTGAGATTCACTGCCACTGATCCAAGACATGGTCATCATAATAATTGATAGCAGGGCTTCAAAGTGCTAGCTCAATATGATTGAATGGAAAAGAACATTGGTTTGTGAATCAAGAAACTTGAATTTCAGTCCTGATACCACCAGGATTAAGCCAGCCCACCTCCCCTCCTCCTCTGCCTGAGTTTTGCAGTAAAATAGAAGGACTAAAAATGACTTCCAAACTCTTTCCTGACCTAAAGCTTTGATTACAGTGCTGAGGGAAAACATCAGTACATTTCAATATCAAAATTTGCGAGAGAATTTTCTGGGAAATGATTGCTTGGATAGTGAGAGTTAAGACACATATACAATTATCTTAAATTAATAACTCTTTAAAGCTTTTCATGCAGTGTTTCCTCTGGAAAGATGGCGTTAATGATCCTGATAGATCTAACATCCTTAAGCATATGGGTAAGCTAAAGAAATCAATTACTGCTAAGGCTGCCACAAAATGCCACACTCAAAACTTCTGAACTCAGATTAACTTTCTACAAGCTACTTAGTCATTTTCTACCAATAACAATAATAATCTACCAAAAATAATCTACAAACTATTTCTATGTAAAGATGGAACATAGAACATGGACTTTACTCACATCCATTCCTACCTTAAGAAACAGGACCAGGATATTCCCCATGAAGTCAAAATTGCCTTAACAGAAACTTTGTGCATGTGAAAATAGAACTGTGCTCCACAATATTTTCAATGATTGATCTTTTGAAGAAAACCATCAGGACTTTCTTCAGAGGCATCTCAGTAGACTCAAATCATCAATCTTTACCTAACAGTGAGCACATCAATCATTTTGTATAATCCAGGAACTCATGCAATACCCTTGGAGACACAACGCAAATATGGGGGAAAAGAGAAAATAGGAGAGGGACAAAACTAGGAATTTTAAAGTACTGGTCAAGTTATAGTTATAGGAGCCTTGATAGCATAATGTTTAGTCACTAGGCTTCAATCCCCAAGGACAGCAGTTGAAAACTACTAGCCTTCTCCAAGGAGAAAGGGCTTTCTACTTCAGTAAAAAGTTACAATCACATGCAAATTTAAAAAATTAGAAATGGAAATAACATCAAACTGAAATACCCAAACTAGAAGAAAGCCTTGTAGTGGTGCCTTTTAAATTCTGAAGGAAAATTATTTTAGACCTAGAAATCCCTACTTTTTCAAAATATTGTTGAAATAGAAAGAAAGGGAAAAGAGATTTTTAGACATGAAAATATTTTCTCAGAAAATTTAACTAATATAAATCATTTTTCAGGAATATACTGGAGAATGTGTTATACCAAAACAAGGAAGAACACTTTTTAAAAGAATAAGAAAAAGAAGGAAGATCTATGAAAACTATATAAGTGATCAGCTAGAGGTTTGCAGACATTTCCCAGCATAATGGAAAGATATACCCCAGAATCAAAATGGTGGACAGATCAGACACCTAGTACCAAGTTCGAAAGCTCCCAGAGATGATGCTTCAAGAAGATGATCTTGATCTACGCACCTGAATGTCTAGAGATGCTATCCAGGAAACGAGCAAGAAGTTCAAGTTAAATTGTGAAAAATGCATAGCAAACAAAGAAACACAACAACAAAAACAACAATTTTCAACATAGGAAATCATCATAGGAAAACAATTTTCATAAGAAAAATAAAAATTGGGGCTGGCCCCAATGCCAACTATGTGAGCACCCCACTCCCAACCCAGAAGAACGCACTCCAGGGGACAGCATTAAAGCAACAGCTCAGGAAGGGGGTGGGTGGGGAGTGCATCTGATCAGAAAACAAGGGAGGAAACAAAGAGGGAAGGAGAGAGTGAAACACACAACCTGGCCCATCAAGTCCCAAGGACAATATTCGTGCTAGGAGCAGCCAAAGCACAAAGAGGACCAGAGGGCAAGCCCCACCACAAGACAAGACGTACCACATTGGCCATAGGGTGAAACACTAAGAGTGTGCAACAGAGCAGCAAGGGGAGTAAAGCAATGAAGTCTCTGAGGAATACCAAAAACAGACTTTGAGATCAGAACATGGCACCCCATCAGATTCAACTGGAAAACACTCCCATAGGTCAACAAACAGACCTGAAACTATGTATAGGTTTTCCTTTTGTTGCTGTTGCTGTTGTTGCTTTTGTTTACTTTCTTTTGTTGCTTTTTTTTTTTGCTTTGTCTTGGTTTTGTACTTATTATTGTCTCTGCATGTCTACCTAGATAAGATAGGAATAGGTTGGATAAACAATCTGGAGGAAACAATGGAACCCATGGGTGGGGGTATGGGTAGAACTTGATCAAGGGCATTGTATCCAAGAGGAATATTATCATGATACTGGGACAAAAGGAAAGAACTAGAAGGCAAAGAACACTTATAGAGGCCTAATTACAGACATGTACATATATTTTTTTAGGTTTTTTTTAGGCATCACTGCCCTCTGGTGGTGGGAGTAAGAGGCCCAGCCTTAGCTCCTGTGGAGCTGGCATTGAACCTCGATCCCAGTGGGCCGCAGTCCCACGCAAACCACTATGCCACCGGGGCTCAGGCCCATATGTACATATATTTTTATATAATGATAAATAGATCTAGGTCCACATATTTATATGTTAATATTAAGGCAGCAGGTGGACTTTGGGCCTCTACTCCAGCACTCCCTTGATGTAAAAACACTTTGTTCTAGTAACCCAGCATTCTGTTATGCTCACCTTCCATGACACGATCACTGAAGACAAAATGAGCGCATAAAGAAATGTGGTGAAGAAAGCTGATGATGCCTGGCTATCAAAAGATATAGCACCTGGAGTCTTAAAGGCTTGACGATAAACAAGCAGTCATCTAGCTGAGAAGCAACAAAGCCCACATGGAAGAAGCCTGTATAATCATCAAGTGTCAGTGGGCTCAAGGAACAGACATCAAAGACCCAGAACAAAAAATCATATCTATGTGTGTGAGGGATACGGTGGAATGGACACAAAACTCATCTGTAGATGATTGGACATCCCCTTACAGAAGGGTCACAAGGAAGAGACGAGCATTCAAGATGCAGTACAGCACAGAGGAAACATACCACTTTCCCCTAGTTCTTTAATGCTTCCTACCCTCTACTATCATGACCCAAAATTGAGCTTACAAATCCAACTAAACTAGAGTATGTACACTGGTACAGATATGAGCTTGGCACACAGGGAATCCAGGAATAGATTAACCCCTTCAGACCAATAATGAGAGTAGCAAGATCAGGAGGGTAAGGGGAGGGTTTGGGGACAAAAGGGGAACTGATCACAATGATCTACATATAACCCCCTCTCAGGGGGATGGGCAACAGCAAAGTGGATGAAAGGATAAGGTGGTTTGTGTAAGACATGAAAAAAAACCAAACAACAACAAATGATCAAGGATTCATGAGAGAGGGAGAGTGAGGTTTGGGGGAAAATAAGCTGATACCAATAAAGAAATGCTTTGAAAATGAGATGGCAACATATGTATCAATGTGCTTAATACAATGTATGTATGGGTGGATTGTGGTAAGAGTTGAAATAGCCTTCATACAATTTTTTTAAAAATATAAGTCCCATATTAACCCAAAAAAAAGAAAGAAAGAAAAAATCAGCTGTCAAAAGGAAGAGTAAATATAGTTTCACTTGGCTTGGTGTCAAATATATTCACATAATCAAAACAATTTAATTGCTAAATATTGATTTGGAGTCCCTCAAACCAAAAACTAACTCCCTGCAATCAGTTCAATTCTGGCTCATAGAGAGTTCATCAAACAGGGTAGCACTGCTCCTGTGGATTTCTGAGATTCTAACTCTTGACAGAAGTAGAAGCTCATTTTTCTCCTTAGGAGTAGCTAGTAGCTTCAAACTGCTGACCTTGAAGTTATACCCACTATGCCACCAATGTTCCTTATCTCAAGTCCCTAAGTGATACAAATGATAAGTTTGTGCTGGTGCCAACCAAACAGATGAAAGTTCATGTTTACCCAGAGTTTTCCTCAGAAGAAAGGGCTGGGGGTCCACTTTTGCAGAAATCAATACTAGAATTTGTGTGAATCATAATTCTACTTTGACACATAAATGCTCCAGTAGTCAGAGTTGACCCGATGACAACTGTGTTTGTTTTGTCTGTTTGTTCATTTGATACTGACCTAATGATAATAACAATGGTTCAGAACTTTAAAGATGGTGTAATGGAAAAGATGCATTCAGTGATGAGAGTTGCAGAGAGATGAAAATGGTACTTCTGTTGTGGGACATCAATATAGATCTGAGTCATGATAAGTGACCAAAAAGGATAATAGTAGGATTAAGAGTTATACATGAGAAGGATTTAAAAGTCACAGGAGAGGGAAAGATAACTGGAAGACATGAGATTCAGATCATACATCCCTGTGATGATAAACCCAAGGCAATAAAGTCTATCCTGGTGCATAGTGATTCTCCCTTGAAGCAACTGGTGGGTTTGAACCACTGACCTTTCTTTTAGAAGCCCAAGGCTTACCCTACTGCATCACCAGTGTTGCTTTTTGATGTTAAAAGCATGTAAGAGAAAGAAAAGGGAAGGAGGAGATCACCTCTAAATTTTTACTTTATATTGTCTTGCTCCAGAAAGGTGTCTTTAAAAATGCTTGCCATGGAGGGCTATGGACACCTTTCCTGAGACAAAATTCAACTGCTCAGTCGAGATCAAGAAAGGTTGCTCAGAAAAGAGACCAGGCGCTGCCCTTGCCATCTGTCTAACCATTCCTTATGCTTATTAATGAAAATCATCTGCTGACCTTCATTTTTTAAAAAGGTTCATAAATCTTTCATTAGCAATATAGTATAGTTCTTTATACATGACAGGATTCTAGATCTCAACCGTCTGATGTGGCTGTCCAAGTTGACAGAATGTGGCTTCCTGAAAGGGTTTTACAATTGCGATTCCAAAGCAATATCTTTGCAGATGTGCAATATTTTACAACACTGTGGTGAACTTAAGAGAGTCCTGGTGGTACAGCAGAGAAGCAGCTGATTGCTAACAAAAGGTTGATAGTTCAAACCCCAGCCTCTCCACATGAACAAAGAGGTGGCACTCAACTTTTTGCTTCCATCAAGATTTACAGCCTCAGAAAACCTATATCACTGAGTTGGAAGCAACTTATTCTCAAAGGTTTGGGCTTGGTGTTAAGGTTGTCCCTAGTTACAATGAGATGTGCAGATTGAAAGTGCTATTGTTGAAATCCATAGAAACATTTAAACACACCTGAGCCCATCAAAATTTAGCATCCAGCAAAAACCCAAGGCTCAGATTTTGTACCAGGCATACCATGAGGTCATTCTGACATATTTAAAATAATAAAAACAAAAAATTCCAAACTCAAGCCTATCCAGTCAATCCAAACTCACAGTGACCCTATAGACTAGAACTGCTAGAACTGCTCCTGTAAGTTTCTGAGACTCTAACTCTTCACAGGAGCAAAAAACCCATGGCTTTCTCCCACGAAGTTCTTGAGCTGCTGCACTTGTCACTAGCAGCCCCAATGCTTAATCAATGGCAGGTAATATGCATATGTTAGTGCATTTATTTCTCAAAGCATTTGTATAAGTAGGGATCATCATAGCATATTATTATCCCTGGTAATCCAATGGAGTCGCTCATGGAAGAAAAATATGACAGTCTGCTTCTACAAATATTTACTACCTTGGACAGTGTATGTTGTTGTTTTTGTTGGTGCTAGATGCCATTCAGTTGGTTCCAACCCACCATTGACCTTATGCACAACAAAATAAAACCTTGCCCGGTTCTGCACCATTCTCACAATTATCCTTATGTTTCATCCCATTCTTACAGCCCTAGGGTCAAGCCAGCCCTCAATTGAGGGTCTTCCTCTTCTCTGCTATCCCTCAATTTTACCAAATACAATGTCCTTCTCCAGAGAGCGGTCTCTCCTGACAACTTGTCCAAAGTAGGAAGAAGATATGTAGGGTCATAAAGTGCTGAAGCAAACGGGCTTTTTATTATCATCTCCATGATACACCATTGCTCTCTTGAGTTGCCATTGAGTTCATTCCAACTCTTAGCGACCATTATTTGAGTGATTAATGACCTTGCCCATTATCTTCACCTGGAAAGTGCACAAAGATCAAGACCAGAACTGAGTCTCAGAACTACTATTTAATGTCTCAGTCTACTCTATAAGAAAAGTAATATGAAGATCAATATACCACTGAATGAGTGAGAGATGACAATAATGTTTCATATATGAGTTTTCATATATTTGAGGGTAGAAGAGTTTTGAGAATTTCATGCAACATTTGAACAATTCGTGAAGGATCATATTTGGTATATTATTTACCTTATTATTGCATCTTGAAACTTAAAAATATATATCCTTAGTGTGATAGTTTTTGAAGCTGGTATTTCCCTCCAAATACCAATATGTACACTTTACTGAGGTAGACACAATGCTAGAAGTCCAGGAGGTTCAGAGTCAGAACAGAAATAAAACTCACTCTTCCACTGAGTGAGAGAAGTGTGTCAGCAGCAACAAAGTCAACTGTGTGAAATGCTAGATCACAGTACTTCTCCAGACCTCGCCGCTGTACTTAGAGGTGTGCATTGCTTTGCACAGTGAACATTTCCTTGAAAAGCTAGGCAATCCTTGGAGCTATGGAAGTTGAATCAAATTCTAAAAGCTCCAGTAGTCTTATTTTCTCAAGGATGATAGTATTAATGAATGTTTTTGAAATCTAATTTATAGTAACCTAAATGGCATAAATTGTAACAAGTCTCCACGACTTGTGCCTACTTTTTCCCTTCATAATTCTTCATCTACTATATCCTGTTACCATCCCCAACATACTTCGTGAGTCCAGGGGTTTGACTTTGTCTCTATTAAACTTGGCACCTAGAACAATGTCTGATTTAGAAAGCATTTGTTAGATGAGTGAGTTGATCAGTCCGATGGTCTTTTCTCAGTTACTATACACAAAACCCGATCTTGCCTACCATTGCTTTTACTATTCTGTCAATCCGGAGAGCTTTTCCACTGTCTCAAATCTGTTTCTTCTTTCAGAACTGAACATAAACATTGAGTCTTTTCCAATTTCACTGCCCTTTCTCTGTGTTCCACAGATTCTGTCCTATATCTAATAGTAAAGGTTTAAACCAGGTCTTGTTTATCAGTGCCTTGTCTAATCAGAGATGATCACAGAGAAAATATGGTGGCTAACATACATTTAAGTTAGTCTAAATGTTCACATGTATTGCCAGATGTCGGTTCTTTGCAGATTTCTGTTAGATTGATTTTCCATGCTAGTCTGTAATATTTTTGAGGTCAAAAACTATCGTCTTTCATTTCTGTCCCCAATGATGAGCAATATATACATAGCACAGATGAACATTAAAAAAAAAAGATCCTTGCAAGGGCTGAACCCCAATGGCGTAGTGGTTGTGCACGGGACTGCAGCCCACTGGGTTGAAGGTTCAAATCCAGCAACAAGGCTGGGCCTCCTACTCCCACCACCAGAAGGCAGTGATGCCCCCCCAAAAAAGAACCAAAGAAAGAATCTTTGCATTAATTAACTAGTTGTGAGTTATGTAGTTGTGAGTCATGCTGAGCTGCTAGATGTGATCTTGGCTAATCTTTCTTTATGGTGGCTCACAATCCTTTATTCCTAATTAGTCAGCAAGATACTCCTCTCTTTGTAGACACAACACCCAACCACAAATAGAAGCTCAACCAAGTTTCTCTATCAGTGATTCCAAATGGGGCTCCCGAGACTGGCATGAGCACGCAAAATCTTGACTCTACAGTCATGGAATCAGAAACTATAGGGCAAAATCTAGCAATCTGAGCTATTGTGTCACAAGCTCAAATTTTTAACCGCCTCTTCTGGGGCAACTAGACAGAAAGCTATTCTAGTCTCACCTAAAAACTGGGGAGTTTCCTGAAGCTAACCAATTATGTCAACATTCCTATCTAGTAGAACCCCTCGGACCATAGTGGGCTGTGCATTGAGCTGCTGACTGCCATCTGCTCCTGTGCAGATTTTTAAGTCTCATTAATTCGAAGAGGCTGTTCTACTCTGCGCTACAGGGTTGCCATCAGTCGGAATCTACTTACTAGCGATAAGTTTGGGTGTGGGTTTGGGTTTGGGTTTGGGTTTGGAGGAGAACTAGTCTCTCTCTCCTGCCCCCCTCTGCTCCCTCATGCTTGCTTTGATCTTTCATCCAGAGTCTGGGATCTCCAGCAGCCCAAGTGGCCTGCTGATCCTGGAAGTTGCTGGTGCCCTGCTGTGTTTCTGCCAACCTTGGACCCACTCACCTCTGCTTCCACTGGCCGGGGGAAGTCTAGCTTCCCATATCACCTTTCTGATGCCTCAACCAGCAGCTGATTATGCTTTTTCAAAAATTCAATATTATACTTTCTTATTTAAAAAGTCATGATAAAATATTGGCAAAGGCTTGAAAAATGTCCATGCAGTCACTAAATATGGCCACTTTTAGGGGTACACAGCTAGCATCTGACCTATGGCCTGAGTTGTACTAGACTGGGCCACTCCTTGATATAAATTTATTTCTTGATATAAATCACTTTCTTCTACATATGGAAGGGCCATTGGTGTATTTCTACAAGATCCATCATTACACATAAAATGTGAAGGTTTAAAAAGGCAATAGTGTTTGACATGAATAGAAATCAATTTGGGAGTTAAGAAGGTTCACATAGATGGTAGAAACACTGTCCCAAACTGCATATAATTCTATGTCAAAGAGATAACATGAAAATGGGGGTGTTTAAGATGAGAATCTAACCCCACAATAGCACAGAGGGCTTGTAAATCTTTTTTTTTTTTTTTTTAGGCATCAATGCCCTTAGGTGGTGGGAGTAGGAGGCCCAGCCTTTGCTCCTGGGAGCTGGAATTGAACCTCCATCCCAGTGGGCCGCAGTCTCGCGCACAACCACTACGCCACCGGGGCTCAGCCCAGAGCTTGTAAATCTAAGGGTTGATATTAACAATATGTAATAACAACAGCAGTAACCATTATTTATTGAGCATCTTTCTCATACAGGGTACTTTAAAGAAAGCTTCCTGATTTGTTCCATTAGTTTTGAAAAAGAGCTACTAAACAAATGAATAAACAGAGGGAAAGATTTGGCTGCTCGTTGTCTGTCTAATTTCAAGTCCTATAACTGGTTCTATCAAGGATATCCTGAGTTTATAAATGGTTTGCACTAAATTACTAGTCTGAAGGTTGATGGTTCAAACCCACCCAATGGCTTGGCAGAAAAGCAAAGTTTTGGTTCTCAGCTTCTGTAAATAGTACAGCCTGTAAATATTACAAGGAACCCCCATGGAGCAGTTCTCCTCTGGTACACATAAGTTGCCATAAGTCAGAAATGATTTGACAAGAGGAGACGTTTTACTTGGGTATGTGTTTTGATATTAATCATTCTGTCACAGTACTAAACTTCCCAAACAAGCAGGATGGTTATTCAAGGGAAAATTATGAAATGAAACTCCAGTCGGATGCTGACTGAAACCCTGGGATTGGAAGACAACCTAAGGCACCAGGAAACAGCAGATTTTCTTAAACTAGCATAACTGTAGGAAGATGAAGACATTCATAATAGTTGATTGTTCAACTCTCATTAGCCAAGATGAGTGAGCAGCCTGAGCCTGCAGAGATCAGATCTTGCAGTTAATAAAATCTGTAGATGCACAATTAAAATAGGCTGTCATAGCAAAGAAAGGTTGATTGACTAGACTACATAGAGGGATATACCTGATGGACTGGATATGGACACGACCTAGAACTAGTTACTTAATGTCTGTGACTGGACTTCCCAATCCCTAAGATAGGAGTAATCTTTTTCTGTTGTTATGAGGATTCATTGAGTTAATATATGTATATCTAAAGAACGTATCTGATACTCATTAAAAGTTACATAAAGATTGTTGCAGAAAGCTACTATGTCCTATAATTTTTTTCAATGTCTTATATGAATAAAAGATGAAGTCATGAAACACTGAATTAAATTCAAGTTGGTCTGTTTCTTAGTTTGTAATTGAATCCAACACCTAACTTACTTATGCTTTATTAGCATGCCTTCTTTTAAAAAGATTCTGATAAAATATTGGCAAAAAGTTTGAAAATGTCCACCCATAGTTGCCTAAACATTGCCATTTTAGTATATTATCATATATTTCTTGTTCGTGAACTGACAAATTATACATTATTGTAATCAGTACATATTTTTTAATATCATCATACCAAAACATTTCTGATCATGTGAATAGCTGTTTAATATTTTCTCCTGTCACTCTCTATTATTATTTGCATAATCAGTTTATTAACCTCATGACTCTCTGACTTTAGACAACCTTTATCTGTAAGCAAAAATAAATAAATAAAACAATCAATAGCCAATCAAACCTCAGAGATTGTTGTTGGCTTTAAAATTTCAAATTGCTTGAAGACAATAAAAGGCTGAGGGTAATTACTATGAGTAACATACTATGAATAATTACATAAAATTATTATAAAATCACATATGAGTAATTATTATATAAATAAATATATAAACAATTATATCCCATTCCTATAATTTCAGTAAAACACTCAACATTTTTGACTGTTTGATATGGTTCTTTGTCTTTTCTTTTGGGGGTTGTGGGGTTTGGGCAGATGTGCTGGTTAGAAGCAGGAGATAGAAGAAAACCATATTCATCAAATCATCTTCGCATATGACTGATATATAAAAGGATTAACCTTACTTGCAAAGGACAGGCATGTAAAGATGGAAAAGGATATTTTAAAAAAACAACAAACCCATAACATAAAATTTGTTGAACAAAAATGCCACCAAGTTGTCTGAAAGGACTGGAAGAACTCAGCAGTTAACCATCAATCTTTAAACAGAGTGTGGCTGTTTCAGGGCCTACATAAATGTCTTACAGGTGGTTTTCACAATCCCAGAGATGAAAAAAGACTTGCCTCTAATCTCCCTTTAGTTCATAGATGACGAAACAGGGAGAATTGAACCCACCAGGAGACTACGCAGAAGACAGGCCTGGTGATCTGTTCCCAAAAATTGAAGTCTTTAAACTCCTATGGAGCACATAGGGGGCCACCACGATTTGGAATCAACTCAAGGGCAGCTAACATGGATAGCAACAACCCGTGTGGTCACAAGCACACCACCTACAAACGCCAGCCACGCAGCTGCTTTCCTCTGGACTGTGTGCTTTATTCTGGATCAGAGTCGATGGATTTACCCAGGTCTCAACATATACCCACCAACTTCAGTCGCACAATTCACAGAATTAACAATTAGCTCAAAACTTCTGATTAGAATGAGTTCTTAAAGATGATGTTGCAATTGTAAGCAAATGTTTTACTAAAGAAATTAAACTTAAAGAGAAGAAAGAAAAGCAAGAACTTCAAAAGAAAATGTCTTTATGAGATCAAAGTAGAAATAGTCAAATAGACTTTTAAACTATTATTTATGATGTCCATCTTTGAGCTCCAAAGAGGAGAAGTAAGAGATTTTTTTCGCAAGTTTCCTTCATGAAATAAATGGGACATTAAACCCCGATTTTACTTACAGTAATACTAACATTAGTGTGGCATTATCAGAACATGCTCCATGTGTGTGCCAGATTACAGTCTTATCTCCCCAAAATAGACTCTCATCATCATACGTATATACCAAATTTACTTTCAAGCATCTAACACATAATAGGTACTCAAGAAATATATTATGTGTTGAATCAATAAACCAATCAATCGGCTTTAAAAAATGGCTACTGTTAAAAGTATTGCTTGCATTTCTTTGGTCCCTTTTCCTCAGCAATATGTCTGCATCACCAGTTTTCTTTTATGCTGATGCAACTGCATTAAAAAAAAAAGAACCCATAACATCTGATTCTGAGTTATTTGTAGGCTTGCAAATAAAGCATAATTTATATAGCAAGCTTTCTTCTTTAAATCTCAGAAGAGAGAAAGGAGTGAACCAAATTCAATCTTATATTGTGCTGAAAATGTTTAAAATAATTTAAAAGGAGAGCAGAGCCATTGGAGAAAACAGCTTAAATAACCCTATTTGAAAATTTCCAGATTTTAACAATCAGAATGATCATGTAATAAATCTTGGGTAACTACCTTATTTGTAGAGTATAAAAACACAATTTAGTATTTGAATGAGATTAAGGGTGAAGACACTCCAGCACATTTTAGAACCAGAAGTATGTCTAGATTCTCAGTTTCCAAATAGCTGACATGAAATTTCCTACATTGCCCAGTGTTAAAGTTTGAGCAACTTATTTAAATGTTTCTCAGCATTTCATCATTTGAGCAAAACCTGGTATTCCACACAGGTGAAAATTGTTCGGGTGATTTCGGCTGGGAAAGAGGAATCACATCATGGGCAGAACAATGCTCCTGTCTGCTTGTTAATGTAATGCTTGATACATTGACTTATCTTCTTGAATTGCCTCAGAAAGCTTCTGGATGTCTTTGTTGTTGTTTTGTTTGTTTTTCAACTGAGTCCCATTGGGCTGCCTCCCAGGCTACTGACCAGTCCATAAGCAGGAGAGAAACAAAAAGCTAACCACAGAATAGCAGCTTCCCTTTGCTTCCTTTCAAGAGTCCAAACTCCCACTTTCAATTATCTGCACTTTTTGAATCATCAATAGTGGGAATTTGTTTTAAGGAAGAAGTCAGGCATGACATATACTAAAGGAAATGAAAAGCTCCATAGCAGAGGAGCAGGTTTCCTGGTACTCAGTGATGCTATGTCCGCAGTCAAGGCACCCTGGGCGTTATCGCCACAGCTAATGACCCAGGCCTCTTTGTGGAGGAGCCCCGGTCCTCCCCCAAAAAAGGAGACAGAGACTGTTTCAAGCTGTAACAAGGAGAAAATGCCTCAACATGTTTGCATGTAAAGATGTTAATATGGAGATAAGATAATGATGGAAAAATCACCATCTATTTTACACATCTATTTTTTATCCCTAGTCTTTAAAACAGAATTAGGTCTCTTTTCTATACATACACTCCCTTCTAACACAGAGCATGTGTGTTTTTGGTTCAAAAACATAAACCAAAAACCTCCCATTGAATCTATGCTAACTTCTAACAGTCCTATGGAACAGGGGGAAACTGCTCTGGTGAGTATTTGAGACTCTCTTTACAGGAATAGAAATTCTGATCTTCCTTCCAAGGAGCAGGCAGTGGTTTTGAACTGCTGATCTGGCATCTAGCCAGTCAAAAAATAATCACTATGCCCCCAGAGCTCCAGAAGAGAGTGGTAATGAGAGACAAGGCCCAGTAAATAGAACTTGTTGCCATGTTTCTTGTAAGGTACACACGACCTCATTCTAACTTCATAATAAACCACACTATTGCTTACCTACTGATTCATAATTGGAGTTTCCAACCATTCAAGATGCCTCTCAGCCACCTGTGTTCCTTTCAATATAGGATTGTCCACTGATTCTGATGTGCATCTCTAAATGATAATTACTTCGGTAACCAAAATGTATATAATCAATATTTTAAAACCAGCCATTTGACTTCCATTCCTATGCTACAAGATTTTATGTAACTTTCTCAGAAGTAAGTCCCAGAACGAGAGAATTTCAAGTAGTAGAGAAGTTAATATAAAAATGTAGAATAAACCCAAATAAATATGTTTTTTTTATTTTAAGCCTTTGTGGAAATCAGAGAGTATGATTTGTTGCATGCCTAAGTAGTGGGCTTCTTTGTGAAACTACAAGGAAAGATGTCCAATTTCTGCCCTCCATGACCTCCCAGTCTATTGAAGAGATAAGAACAGCTCATTATGCATAAAACCAGGCTATGAATCTAAAAATCTCTAAATTTTTTATTGGGTGATTTTTTATTTCCTGGTTATAATATTCTGGCATGTGCCTCGGGAGGAATGTAATAATCTTAATTTGTAGAGAAACTAAGGAAAAATTAGTTACCTAAATCACTTTCTGGATCTCTGGTTCCTTACACATTAAGTTAGGTGAAGTTAAAACAGAATTTTCAAAGCCCTTTGCAATACTACAAAGCATCTCATGAATATTACTTTTGATGACTAATATGTGACAAATTAGAAATCTAATTTTAAAAAAACACAGTAAACTGTAATTTGTCACTTAAGAGGCATAAAATTCTATGCCCCCAACAGGGTTAAGAAATACCAACATAAGTGGATTGCCTGAGCTCATTTTTAGTTTTCAATATTACTTTTTTATTATAAATGACCTTTATAAATCATTGCATTGAACATCTGCAAGTGAACATCTGAGAATGAAAACAGCAAAAATTCCAAGTCACAATATGGTTATGTAGTACACAAAATATTGTGGTGACGTGGTCTGTCATAATTCTAAGACATTAAATATCAGGAATTATGTGAACCAATAGTGCCCAATACTTCCAAAACTTAAAGACATAAGGGGAAAGGATAAGGGAATTATAGGAGATACTGTAATAACACACACACAATTGATGCTAGCAAGTCAGAATTACACATAATCAGACAATGGGTAAGTAGCTAGTTAGCTAGTCAATTGCAATAGCTTTGAGAGTAGTTATACCTTGGGTGCAAATGTTCTCTCATGCAATGATTTTGTCAAAAGGTAAACTAAAACAAAAGGCAATCATTATTGCTGGAGAGTGGTAAGTGACTGCATGGAAATCTTTAATCTCAGCAACCATTTATGTTCTAGCCACCTGGGTAACCTATAAGTGCTCTCAAAGATGAATGCTGAAGAGACATATAATGTTGAAACAGTTCCTGAATATCTAGCCTGTTCATGTATCCTAGACTAGAGGCTCTCAACCTGTGGGTCATGACCCCTTTGGGGGTCAAACAACCCTTTACAAGGGTTGCCCTACTCATAACAGTAGCAAAATTACAGTTACGAAGTATCAACAAAAAATACTTTTATGGTTGAGGGGTCACCACAACATGAGGAACTTCATGTAATGGTCACAGCATTAAGAAGGTGGAGAAGTACTGCCCTACATTGTTTACTCCTGGAAGGCAGGGAAATGAGCTATTTATGTCTGTATTCCCACATATATCAAGATGCCTGGGAAAATTTTTAATAATAAAAAAAGATGCCTGGAACAATATGTCATCTCAAATATTTTGTACTATAATGAATTCCATCCTTTAATATTTAGAATCTTGTGTGATTCAAGGTTAAACAACTAAGAGTGCAGGGAGAACTCAAATCTCCTACTCCCACAGTATATTCAATGACATTATGTCTTCTCAGCATTATGTTTCACCTAGCCTAGCAAAACAGTCTTAACATTTGTGGTTTTCTTTCTTTTTTTTTTTAAGTACAAAGTAGCTTTAAGTACAAAACCACATTCAGGTTCTGCTAAACTAGGAAATGCATAGACATTTTTTTTTACTGGCAGGTTAAATAATCCTACTTTTAAAAAAAATGACTGTGACTGAAATACCTTCAATATTGGCCATGCCCTGGTTAGACTGCGTGCTATATAAAACCCAGAACACAGAGTTGAGCCTTCACTGGGAGTACATGTGCAGATCTCTAGAGATAAAACAGCTATAGTTTCTGCTGTCTGAGTTCCCAAACTAAGCTAATGTTTTTGGTAGCCCTCATGGTAATCACACTTCTTTCATCACTCCCAAGTTACAGTCTCCTAGAGGCAGGAACACGGCAAGATTAACTAACAAAGGGATTCAATTCAACACACACAATCAGAATTTCTACTATGCAAGCTAAAAGCTATACCTTTTAGTGGCAGTTTTGCCGCTAACGGAATGTCTGAAAGTCAGATTATGTCCACAAATTGGTTAATCTATTTGTGTATGTAAGACAATAAAATCTTTAAGGGCAGAATTTACATCATACTTTTATATTGCCAAAACTAAGCACAAGGGAACCATAGCATGGGCCCAATAAATAGCTGGCCAGAAAAAAAGAATTTTGCATCACTTTCTAATCATCAGAAATAGTTTTTTTTCCTCAACAACATAGTGGCGATATATGTAGACTTCACCAGAAAGAAAATACAGAAATCAAATCAACAGCTTCTGTGATACAGAAATTAAATATCATTAGACACAAGACCAAAGGCCAACTATGGAACAAACCATAAATTGTTCTTATATAAGCTCAAATTGAAGCTGTATAAAATAAAACAAGTCCTCAATAGCCACATGACAACCGTGATTATTTCCTACCTGAACTCAGAGATAACTTCGAGAACAGATTTCAGGTGTTGAACACTAATGACTAAAGACCCAGTTTAGGTGTTGGATGACAATGAGGTTGTCATATGTGAAGAAAGTAAAAACTCATTTTTAAAAAGCAGGAGTAAAAGAAATACCAGAATATATGGCAGAAGAAACATTGCACATAATAGACATGAGATAGTTAAAGTGAGAGAAAGAAATGATGATCTTAAAGAGCTAAATAATAGGAAGGAATAGAGTCTTTGACAAAAATAATTGATTGCTGTTCAATTAATTCAGTTGAGAAAAAAATTAACAAAAAATTATCTGACTGAAGGAAAAAGTCCAAGTTGCCCTGAAGGCTTAAGGCATTGGAGAATAATAGGGCTCCAGGAATTAACAGAATACCGATGAAATATTCCAGCAAATGGATGCAACACAGGAAATTCTCACCTGTGCCAAGATATTTGGAAAACAGCAACCTGGCCAACCAATTTGAAGAAATCCATATTTATGTCCACTTCAAAAACTGTGATCCAAAAGAATTCTGAATTTCTTAAACAATATCATTAATATGCCCTTGATATATAGCAATATTTTGAAGGAAACAGCTTAAAATTCAAACTGGATTCTGAAGAATGCATAGACGTGAAATTATTAATGCAGATGTCAGATAGGTCTAGCTGAAATCAGAAAATACCCGAAAGATGTTTACTTGTATTTTACTATGTAAAAAGGCATTCACTATTCAAAACAGAGTAAACTGTTCAGATCATAACAAACTATGGATAGCATTGTGAAGAATAGGAACTCCGGAACACTTAACTTTGTTCATGAGGAACCTGTACATATACCAAGAGATAGGTTTTCAAATAGAATAAGAGGATCCTTCATTATTTAAAATCAGGAAAGGTGTGCACTGGAATATACCATTTACCATACTTGTTAAATTTGTATGCTCAGCAAACCATATATGTAGAATAGCATAGCATTAGGAAGCATGCAATATGCTTATAAAACAACCTTGTTTGCTGAAAGCATAGAGAATTTGAAGCATTTGCTGGTGAAGATAAAAGAATATAGCTTTCACTATAGATTGCATCTGAACATAAAGAGAACAAACAAAAAACAAGCATCACCATGATAAACAGAAAAACTATTGAAGGTGTCAAATATTTCTTTCACTTAGATTCGCTGCCAATATCCATGGGAGTAGCTATCAAGAAATCAAAACATTGATGGCATCTAGCAAATCTGAAGCAAAATATTTAAATATTAATAGATATTTCACTTTGAAGACTAAATTGCTTATACCCTAAGTGGTATTTTGTTTTGTTTTGTTTTGTTTTTTGTTGTTGTTGTTTTTTGTTTTGGGGACATCACTGCCCTCTGGTGGTGGGAGTAGGAGGCCCAGCCTTTGCTCCTGGAGAGCCGCTGCTGGAATTGAACCTCCATCCCAGTGGGCTGCAGTCCCGTGCACAACCACTATGCCATCGGGGCTCAGCCCCCCCTCCCCCAGTGGTATTTTCAATAGCCTTATATGCAGGTGAAAGTTGGACAATGAATAAGAAAGGCCATAGAAGAAGTGATGCCATTGAATTATTGTATCAGCAAATATACTACATTTTTCAGGGGCTGCCAGAAGAATGGTTAAGTCTCTCTTGGCAGAAGCATTGCCAGAATGTTCCTCATGAGCCCCAATAAAATGATTTTTTTAAGAAAAAGCAGCAAGGATGATCAGATGTCACCTCATAAACTTGAACATACTACCAGGAAAGAACAATCTTTAGAAAAGGACATCATACTTTGTAAAAGGAAGTGTCAGCACTAACATGAGAGCCCTTCATTGAATTGGATTTACATTGAGTGACAGCAGCAATGTGCTCAAACATAGCAACCATTGTGAGAATGGCAAAAGACTGGTGCTTTGTTCTGTTGCATTTAAGGTGTGATGAGTCAAACTGACTCAATCGCATCAAGAAGTAAGAACAAAAAATTACAATCCCAATTATTATAAATATTGCATGTGTAGGGAGATCATGACTTTGGTCATATAAAGAATGCAATCCCTGAAGAAAAAAAACAATTACAAGTGAAGAGTTCCAGGAGATTCAATGGATCAAGTGGCATACTCAATAACTCTAAGGGACTTGTGCATGCACGTGAGCTATATTTCCCTCAGATAAGAAGTATCTAGATTTAAGCTTCTTACTTCATCATCTTACTACAGTGGGTTAGTAGTGATATGCTTTAAGGAGTTTAACATAAACCTAGAGAATAAATGTTAAGTAAATAATTATGAGTTGAAAATAATTGGCTTCAGAAAGAGGATGAAGGTATTTAAAAGTGAGTCAATTGTCTTTTTCATTTCATATTTGTTCTTTCCAAAAAGAACTAGAAGGCCTTGAATGTGAACACATATGATCATATCAGCCTTCATATTAAGTTGTTGGATAACATAAAATCTTTTCTATGGAGGTGATTGGAGAAGTGGCATTCAGAGGTCATAACAGTTCTGTAAGATTTAGATCAGTGCTTCACAAACTTTAATATGTATACAAATCACCAGCTGATCTTATTGAAATGTAGATTTTAATTCCACAAGCTTGGAGTGGCCTGCCTGCAATACCTAGAACTAGTGTTGCATTTCCAATAATATCATTATCCCAGATAAGGATAATACTATTGAAGGCCTAGAATAGAGGTGATTTTGGCTAAGCACTATCATAGTTTGGGAAGTTTTATATAAATGTGTATTCTTGAATCACACTTCAGAATCAATCAGCCTATCTGGCTAAGTGTGTGGCCTTAACATCTTTACTTTTTGAAAGCTCCACAAGTGTTTCTTATATTCTGCCAGCATGAAATAGAAACCCTATCTACACAAAGAAAAATGCCATACAAAAAAGAAAGGATAAATTATAGATTGATAGACAGATAGATAGAATCTGAATCAGCAGTTCCAAAACATTGCTGTATATTGGAGTCACCTGGCGAATTAAAGTCAACAAGGATATCTGTCTTCTATCCACAACATTCTGATTTAATTGACACACAATTAGACCCATATATGAGGAAGTTTAGAAAGCATGCAAAGTGATTCCAATATGCAGCAAAGTTTGTGAGCCACTGGCCTAAAAACAAAATACATTTTATCTTTAAGAACATCTAATTTTCAAGGCCCAAATTCTGTCAGAATTGTTCAGACTGTGCACTCCTCCAAATATTTAATGCCACATTAATTATCATGGTATATAAATATCACTGAAATTACATCAGGAAATGATTACTGAATCAATTGACTTATGTTAATAACTTCCCTACTATGGAAGACAGGAAATGATATAAAATAATTAAGAAAGCAGAGGTGGATGGAACCATATCGATTCTATTTGTAAATAACGGATATTCAACTCTCTGAAGACTCTAGAAAAACTTCAAGTTCTGAAAGTAATGTGAATGTAGTCAAATACTAGAGACAGGATTCAAGATTAAATGGGCCATTAGATAGTTTTTCTGGGATGAAGAATCCGTGAACCTTCAACTCAGTAAATAAAATGACTAATTTTAGCTTTGACTTTTTCTTAAAAGTGTTTCCAATAGAAAATATATATACATGTATCCATATTTGAGACCTGTTTCCTAGAGTTAGATGTTAATCTTGGGGGAAGAAGTTTTAACATGAGAATGGAACACTTCTCTGAACAGACTCTTTGCTGATAATAAATATGTCATGTCAGCGATCATGTTAGCTGGGGCATTTGTGTCAAATTGGAAGGTGAAACAAATGTGCAGCCAGCTTGCTAGACTAACCTGATTTCATAAAGACAATCCAGGATCCAACACATATAAGGAAGCCTAGCATAGTCTTCATGAGAGGTAATTCTGGGCCCTCTACAAAATGACCATAAAATTGGCTTGGGGCAACATTCTCCATTGCCACTAGGTCAGTGCTGTAACTTACACATCGCTGCTGTGTAAATTGACATACAACTTTTGGCCTGATTCTTCTCAAATATATTTCCAAGAGTGTGTCTCCCTCTGAACTCCAAGATTTGAAAGAGCAGCTAGAACTCTACTGGTATCAACCTTAGATATAAACCACTTGGAGCTTTCAGTGACAGCATAGTCTATAGGCAAACAGAAAAGAAATGATTATTGCAGCCTTTTCTTATGATGGTACAGTGATTTGTGTGCAAACTGGAGTCCAAAATGTTAACGAGAACCTTAGATACATAAATTAATGTAGTAACCAAATAACAAGCTTTGGTCTCAGCAGAGAGAAAAACAACAAAAAAAATCACTTTATAGTAAAATGATGATCGTTCTTTTTGAAGCTGACCTTAAGTTGCAGAGAAACTTAATCATTTGTTACTAACCAAATGTTTCATACCTCTACGAGTGAAGAAAGAATGGCTTCTCATTTGAAAATGGATTCTATAAGAGAGCGCTATGCCTCATGTATATTCACAGAAATGGATTTTTCTTATATATGCACATCAAAATCAGACACAGATTTGCCCACCAACATAGCATAAAAATAATTTGCCCATAGTGAAAATTTCCACCTCCCCTAAACCCACAATTTTCATACTATTAATGCTTACCTAGGCTCAAATATTGTAAATCTACCAATGAAAGACTTTATTAAACATATATCTGTTATCCATTCAACCCCCCAGTTTAAGTAATTGGCCCAGAAATAGGTATCCCCTCTCTTATCCTAAGCACATTACCACAATGACTGACATTCCTGGTTTAAAAATAAAACCTTGTTTCAAATATAGCTTCCCAGTTCTGAGTAATACTTATAGTTTCATAAAACTTGACATCATTTCTTCTGATTTCACCAGAATTAAATACACCGTACATTCCTACTGGATATCTGACCACCTCTCTCAAGGCTCTTGAAAACCTGGTGGGTATTTTAAGAAGACAGAAGAAGAGTCCAGAGAGACCTGCATGAGGTTAAATACAAAGGCTATCCAATCCTGTATTGATCATCCTTTTGTTTGTGTGTATTACATATGCCATCAGAAGTTGATCTTTACAGTTCATTGAGCAGTTAGTATATAAACTCTATGTAAATTTTTGTGAAGAATATTAATATATGCATGTCCAGAACTCGTAAATGCATTGTGATTGGGAACCAAGCAGTGCTCTGAGACACTGTTCTTCTTAGAGGTCAGTTCTAGATGCATACAGTTGCGAATAGACCCAATTTCCCTGATGATATTTATTCAAAACACAATAGGATGTGGCCAAACACACCCCGAAATATCATCTTCATGGGGAAGGGATGGCTACACCCAAACATTCTTTCAGCAATGCATTATTGGATATCAGATACAAACGTGCCAGTCAGCAAACCTGAAGCAAATGAAACGTTTTTGCTGGACTCCATTCTTGGACAGAATAGAATTTGCTTTAACAACACATATCTCCTCCCCCACCTTCTAAAGACTTACCTACACCACCACCACCACCACCAACCCACACACACACACCTCATTCCACTTCACTACGCAGCTGATGGAGTATTAGACACTGGCTTCCAAGCTGTGGGAGTTAAAAAGAAGTCGCCTTCCTGTCACACTTCCCCAGTGCTGCAATGAACATACCATCTCCTCCTTTTGCCCTCGTCTAATGCTCACTCACCAAGCACTGCAGTCCCCTCGCTGAGGACTGCCCTGGCCACACACATGCAGCGAGAAGTCCCCCGTCGATGGGGACAGTCACATACCTTTGCTCTCCATTTCTGTCCCTTTCGAGTGCTGGGAAGTTCAATGGAAGTTGGCCGGAAGATGTGGGCCCGCTTCAGATTCCCAAATCTAGGAAGCCAATCTGGTGATTTCGCCCGTACTTCCTTCCTTCCCCTCAGGCTTCCTGAAAGATGGGATTTCTTAAACCTTGAGCTGCAATCAGCCACCGAAGGACACTTAGCAGCAGCAGCAGATTGCCTATACGGGGGGGGGGGGGGGGGGGGGGGGGGGGGGGGGGGGGGGGGGGGGGAGATAGGTTGCGACGCCCATCTCGTATAGAAATGCATGCACGGTGCCCGCTCAGTTTTTTGTTTTTGTTTTCTTTGTTTTTTACCTGGATCTGGCAGCAGCAAGCAGGAGCTGTCCTCCGAACGTGGTGCTGCAGGTGTAGTGACAAATCATCCCACTTTGCTCCCTGGATGTACAGCAGATTTGCATGAGCGCTAGCACGCATGCGCAGGGCGTCCCCCGCCCCCTTTCGCCGTCTCCTGCACCCCCCGCCCCTCCTTGCTTTTTCTCCCCAATACGGTCCTCGGTTATCACGGCTAAGGAACTGTAGCATTCGGTCACAGGGAAGCGCTGCTAAAAATAAACGCCGGACCGGATTTTGTTCTCCAAACCAAAAAATGGATTGGACTGGGACTGTGCATCAGTCACATTCGATTTTCCAGGGTGGATTACGAAGCTTTAGAGAATAGGGTCTCCAAACTGGGCATGGTTTTATTCCAAAGGTTTTATTCCAAAGAGAGAGCCGGAGCGAAGGAAGGAGGGGAAATATGATTCCTATTTACCAGCCTCAATTTGAGACCTCAATTTCTATTTACTGGCTCTCTTTATAGCTACTGCAGTAACTTTCCAGGTACCTGCGTCCCTTCCTCTCCCCACCACCTCCCCCGACTTCAGAGTTCCCCTTGTATTCTTGCATATATTGTTGATAATCTTTTACCCTCAGCCAACCACCCAGAATGGGAGACATTCTGGAACTTCCGAAGGCTAACATTCTCTGGCTTCTCTTCTCAGACTCAGCCTCCAACAGACCCCTTTGCCCTCTCCTCTCACAGCTTTTCCAAAAGCAGGCACCAAGGTTCCTAAACTTTCCTAAGCAATGACGCTAGACCATTTTCTTTAAATCGTGGTAAACATGTAGGTAGCAAAACGTTTATCATGTCAAAGTCCTTCGCATGAACACTTAGTTCAGCCGCATTGACTATGTTCACTCATCACCAGTAACTGATTATTAACTGGAGTTGTTTCCAGGTTCTCCCTTTAGATTCTTTCCAGCTATTTACTAGGAAGCTGAAGTGGGAGGCACCTTCTTTATCACCTTTGATGTGGTGCTTTCCTTTTAGAGTATTTTCAAAACCCACACTGTATTTGGTTCATTTGCAAAATCTTTAATAGAGGAAAAAAATTCACCCCTTTATCTCCCGCCCCAACCCTCAATAGTGCGAACTCTGCAAACAGGCATGGATAGGAATCTAGAAGACTCTTATCCGGAAAGGCTAAGTAAAAAGATGCACAAATTAATCACACACTCCAGGTTACAAAAAGATTCCTGTAAATTCAACATCTTATCTCATTTTTCAAAACATTTAATTACAGTAAAATGGACTCCTAACCAAAGACCTGACTGAGGATAATTTAATCTTCTTCTAATGATTCAGAAGGCTTCCTGGGATTTTCCAATGCCTTAGGGTCATGATTGCAAATATTCATCATGATGGGTCAGCCAGATATGGACATTTATTAGTGGAGAACTCCCAGTGATGTACTCCTGTGGCTCCACAGAGCCAGTGTCCATTCGCCATCAAGGAATTAGAGACAGGGATAACACAGACTGCACAATCAATCTCTGGGCTCCCCAGTTGCATGCCTAAGTATCTAACTGGAAGAATCAAAACACTTAGAATTTCTTTCTACTATTGCTGGTTAAAGGTGGGAACAGGATTGTTCTCTCAGAGCAAACACCTATTTCATGAAGTAATCTCCATGCTAAGTTGTGTTTTTACAATAAATACCGTGGTTTTTGTTGTTGCTGTGGTTGTTATCATTGTTAGGTGCTACAGAGTTGCTTCCAAGCCAGACTGACCCTCTGCACAACAGAATAATACACTGCCTGGTCCTGCCCCATCGTCAAAATTAGTCCTGTGCTTTAGCCCATTGCGGAAGCCTTTAGAGTACAGCCGTACAAACTATCACAACTAATTATCATTAATCATTTTGTAAAATAATTTTGTATAAAAAAGGAGGGAGGATATTTGACCTGATGCAAGTCACATTCCTATTGCCATGAAGTCAATTCCAACTCATAGCAAGACCATTTATTTAGTACAGAGTAGAATTTCTTCATAAAATTTCCTTGGATATAACTTAATGGAAGTCGGATCCACACCTGTTTTCCTAGGACTTGTTGGGCATGTTTCAATTGCTAATCTAAAAATCATCTAGAATCAGTCTCAGAACCCAGAAATCTTCTCTACTCCATGAGGGTTCCTTACTTAGTCTCCTCCCAATTATTTACAGAGAAAAAAAACATGGGGAGTCTCCTTGTTTATGAATTTTGATGATTTTTGTCCATAATTTTAAAATGGATGTGTTTTATTAAATATAAAATGAGTTGAATTAAAAGTATAATCTACTGACTGACATTCAAAACCCCTCAACATCCTGGATCCATCCCACGTTTCAAGACTTCTCCAAGCCGATCTTCTAATCAATAGCTGCCACTGTCTTGAATATCAAGCTTTGCCTTGTCCTTACCTTGTTTGACTCTACCATGGGGGAAATACTTAAAGGTTACAGTCAGGGCTGAGCCCCGGTGGCATAAGTGGTTGAGTGCGGGACTGCTCCCATGGGTTTGGTGGTTCAAATCCAGGGGCGGCTCTCAGGAGCAGCGCTGGGTAGCTCCCACGACCACCAGAGAGCAGCGATGCCCCAAAAACAAAACAAGACAAAGGTTACAGTCAAGAAAACCCTATGGGGCTGTTCTTTTCTAATACATGAAATGACCATACAATGGGATTGACTTGACAGTATTCAATTATAACCATTTATATATAACTTAGAAATATCTTCACTTCCAGACCCATATAAATTTTTGTCCTACCGCTGTAGTTTTAGCTAGTTCTCTCAATCTTAAGATACTCTTCTGGGGGCACACCAATGATACTGTTTCTTTTTGTCTCTCTTATATGACTTATTGTTCTTGTGTCACTTATAACGCTCTAGCTATAGTTATTTATTCACATACTTTATTCCTGTTCTACTATGCTTACAAAAATATGGACTCTTGATTTATCTTTGTATCCAGTCTTTTTTTGTGTGTGGCCATCACTGCCCCCTGGTGGGAGTAGGAGGCCCAGCCTTGCTCCTGGAGAGCTGCTGCTGGATATGATCTGCCAACCCTGTGGGTCGCAGTCCTGTACTCAATCACTACACCACCAGGACTCAGTCCTGCATCCAGTCTTGAATATAGAAAATGAGACAATACTCAATCAGCTTAGTTCTGTGTAATATTCTAATTTCCACAGTTCTCCTAATGAACCTAAGAATATAAAAGATCTCCCCACAGGCTTGTGTGTGTGTGTTTGTATGATACCCCAAAAACGATGCTCGTCCGTTTTTGTTTTTGTTTTTTTGATGTGAGGGAACTAGTGCATTTGGAGTTCATTCCACCAGGTCAGACTGTTAATCAAGATTTTTGTTTAGAGGTTTAGGAAGGATTTTGTAATAGCGTGCAGCAAAAGAAGGTCTAATTTGTGGCAAACGGGGTCTGGTTTTGCCATCATGACAATACACTGGCTCACTCAGCCATCTGAGTGCACCAGTTTGCAGCAAAAAACCAGCATGACCCCCTTGCCCATGCACTTTACTCTCTGACCTCTCTCCATGCTATTTTTTTTTGTTTCCATGTATACAAAGGAACATGAAAGGACAGTCATTTGACGACGTAGAAGAGGTGAAGAAAAAAATGAGGGAAATGCACACAGATATCCAAACATATGAGTTTGAAAAAGATTTCTAAGAATGCAGCCACCGATTTGACAAATGTATTAAGTGTAATGGAGTGTATCTCAAAAAAGATAAGGTTGTTTTGTAAAAAATATTTAAATACATAGCTTTAGAAAAAAGATTGTGTTTTTTATGAGGGGGGGGATCTTCGCATGTGTGTGCATGTGTGTGTACCACAATTACCCTGTCAGAAGACTTAATTTAGGAAAGATGTCAGTCCTGCATGTTTCTTCAACAATTTGGAAAAACTGACTACCAACTTCACATGGAGAGAGAAGAAGCCAGAATCAGGCTGCAGTATAGCACTGAAGAAGCACAACCTTCTTCTAGTTCTTTAATGCTTCTCTCCTACCCTCCTCCACCCCCCACTACCATGACCCCATTTTTTACCTTACAAATCTGGCTACACCAGAACAAGTACACTGGTATAGATGAGATCTTGACACATAGAACCTAGAACAGATAGAGCCCTCAGGAACAGTAACAGGAGTAGTGATTCCATGAGGGGAGGGGGAGTGCAGGGAGGAGAAGAATGGGGGAACTGACTACAATGATTGACACAAAAAAAAAACCCACTTCTCCAAGATAACCAACAACAGAAATGTCTATGAAAGAAGATAGTGGATATTATTAAAATAAAAATAATACATAGTTTTTAAAAGAATTCTCTAGGGTGGGAGGATAAGGGATGGAGGGAAAAAAGAGAAGCTGATATCAAGGGCTCAATTAAAGAATTTTTTTGAAAATGATGATGGCAGCATATATACAAATGTCCTGATATAATTGAGGTATGGATTGCTATGAACTCTAAGAGCCCCCAATAAGGTGATTTATAAGTGTTTTAAATTTTAAACAGAAAAATAGATTCTGTTATAAGAAAGTTTTAAGATATTAATGAAAACTATTAAATAATATTTTATATTAAATATTTAAACTTATTCTTTAATCATTTTATTGGGGACTCTTACATCATTTCTCACAATGCATAAATACATATATTGTGCCATGCTTCTTCGCATGCCTGCTGCTGTCATCATTCTCCAAACCTCCATCTTTCCACCTGAGCCCCTGACATCAGCCTTCCATCCCTTCCCCTTCATCCTTGCTCCCCACTCCCCCACCAACACTCAATACTCTATAAATTATTATGGTTTTGTCATAACTTAAACTGCCCGATATCTCCCTTCGCCCTCTCCACCAATGTCTGTTCCCCAGGTAGGAGAGTATGTGTAGATCCCCGAAGCAGGCTCGCCCTCTCTACCCCACTTTTTCTCCACACATCCAGCAGCTCCACTCCTACTACTGGCCCCAAAGGGTTCATCTGTCCTGGGTTCTCCACATTTCCATTTCCTATCTCCACAAGTGTGCCTCCTCTAGTCCAGCTGGATTTGTAAGGTAGAACTGGGACCATGTTAGTTGGGGGGAGAAAGCCTTCAGGAACTATTGGAAAGTTGTATGCTTCATCACTAACTCACTGACCTGTCTCTTCCCCATGACTCCCCGGTGAAAAGGTGTCCAATTACCCACAGGTGGGCCTTGGGTTCCCACTCTGCTCTCCCCCCAATTCGTAGTGACATGATTCTGTTTTTGATGCTTGATATCTGCTCCCTTCAACGCAGCCACACACACACCCTCCCTCCCACCCACCAGCCCTCCGTGATCACACATGTTAGTGTGTTTCTTCCATGTGGGCTTTACTGCTTCTGGACTAGATGACCATCCATTCACCCTCAAGCCTTCGCAATTCCAGGTACTTTATTGTTTGGTAGTTGGGTGCCATGGTATTTCTCCTCTCTGTCTGCATCTGCTCCCTTCTGTCTTCAATGATCTTGTCAGGAGGGTGGACACACAATAATATGATTTTTGTTCTTTGATGCCTGATATCTGGTTCTTTCCACATCTCATGATCCCACAGGCTGATATGCATCTTCAAAGGTGGGCTTTGTTGTTCCTGGGTCATATAACCATTTGTTCACCCTCAAACTTTTAAGTCCTCAGATGTTGTATCTTTTGATAGTTGGGTACCATCAGCTATCTTTACCACTCTTGCTTAATCCCACATGTCCTCAGTGATCGTCTCATGAGAGATTGCTTACAATGATACTATTTTTTCCTGCTTGATGCCTGAGGCCAGGTCCTTTTGACACCTCGTGGCCACTTCTTCCATGTGGGTTTGGATACTTCTCAGCTAGATGGCCAATTGTTTATCTTTAGGCTTTGAGACTCCAGACTCTATATATTTTGGTAGCTGGGCACCATGGGTTTTCTTCACCACATTTGTTTATGAACCTATTTGACATCAGTGATCGCATAGGGCCATTGAGCATTCTGAAATGCCAGATTAGTAGAAAAAAGTGTTCTTCCCTTGAGCGAGAGCGCCTGCGTAGGGGTCCAAGGTTCAGCTTCTACCTTAGTAATAAACATATAAATATGTTTATCTGGATTTATTTTCTCCTTATGATATATGCTTATATTTGCATATGTACATGTCTGTGTTTAGACCTCTGCAACTGCCCTTTGCCTTCTAGTTCCTTTATTTCCTTCTGCCTGCCTTTTGTCCCACTGTCATGCTTGACCTTCATTTGGGTTTCAGTACTTCCTCTCTATTACATTACCCTTACTTCGGCCCCACTGGACCTTCCACATCTCCTCGCTACTGAGTACAGACCACCCATTGTTCCCCTCAACCCCGAGTCTGTCCAGGCCCCCCTTCCTCTCCCCTCTCCCCTGCGTCTTCCCACCACCCCCCTCTCCCACCCACAGGAACCAATGGCCCAGTCTTTCTTTTCTCCCGACTGTCCAACCAGTAGTACTCCTTTCTTGATTAGGTCCATTATGGGGACTCAGACCACATTTCTTTCCCATCATATGACCCACAAATTATCCTCTGTCATTATCTGCTTCCATAGGGACACCATATGACAGGTCCTGTTGTTGTTTGCCCTGTCCGCACAGTGGTGTAGGTTCCTACAATGGCATAGTCATCTAGACATCATGGGCAGAGCTCAGATCACCATGGGGACCGGACTGGCTCTCTTTCTCACCCTCTGTGTCCACCTGTCTCCATGTGGCTGTGACATTCTGGTCCCTCCCCCAACCTGTTCTCTGCCACCCCGACTTCCAGGTCAGGAGTCGGTCTGGCTCTGGATATGGCCAGCCCTGTAGCACTCTCTTTTCATGCCTTCTTCCATGTGTCCACTCTGTCTTCATGGTTGGGTGCTTCATGGTAGGATCTGCAGGCCCACTCCAGCTTCTGTGGAGATAAGACCCATACTCTCTCCCTGGGTGGGTTAGTGCCATGCTCCCTCCATTATCTTTTCAACCCCCCTTTTTCTCCCTCCCCCCACCTTCCTTCTCCCTTACTGTGCTGTACCCAACATGTACCTCCCTGGGTTTGGTCGCCCCTCCTCCTTTTTCCCTAAATCCCTACCCAACTGTTAAGTTATAGAAAATTTTTCGGCTATACAAACCTTGCTGATTGCATTTTATCTCAGGGGACTTATGCTGTATTTCTCCTTTTGTGATGACTGACTTCACTTAGCATAATTTCCTCCAGCTCCTCCCATGAGGAGACGTGTTTCATGTGTTCCTCAGTGCTTTTGAGTGAAGCATAGTACTCCATTGTGTGTACGTGCCAAAGTTTGCTGATTCACTCATCTACCAATGGAAATTTAGATTGTTTCAAACTCTTTGAGATAGTGAATTGTGCTGCAATAAACATTGACGTGTATACTTCTGGTCTTGGTTTATTTCTTACCTCTTTTGAGACGGACGCGCTGCCTTCTGTGCTAAGAAGGCACACATATTTCTTACTTCTTTTGGGTATCTATGCAGTAGAGGGATAACTGGGTCATAAGGTAGCTCAGTTTCCATTTTCTGTAGATATTGCCAGACTGCTTTCCATAGTGACTGCACATATCTACAGGACCACCAACAATATAAAAGTGTTCCTATTTAGCCACATCCCTTCCAGCATCTGTTGTTCTTTGATTTTCTGATTTGGGCTAACCTCAATGGTGTTATATGGTATCTCAAGGTTGTTTTGATTTGCATTTCTCTAATGGCTAATGATCGGGAGCATTTTCTCATATATGTTTTGGTCATATGGATCTCCTCCTTAGTGAAACATCTTCTTAGTTCTTTTTCCCATGTCTTCAAAAAGTTAACTTTTTCTCTTTTTGTGAGTCAGGAGGCTATTATAGATTTTCGAAATAAGCCCTTTGTCTGTTGTGCCATTGCCAAAAATCCTCTCCCAGTCTGTGGGTTGCCTAGTTACTCTCTTGATAAACTCTTTTGATGTACGCAGGTGTTTTATCCTTAATAAGTCCCATTTGTCCATTTCAGGTTCTTCTGTGTGTGTACTCTGCCTTATTGCAGTCATCTTTTGTACTCCCTGGACCAAGGTACTTAGATCTCTCCCAAAATATTTAACATTATTAAATATTAGAAAGAACCCTGATTACAAGTGCCATTTTAACTACTGATTTGTCAAACTCAACAAAAAATTAAATATTGTTTCTGACAAACCAGCTGAATCCCATCACTGGTTGAATGACTACTAGTTTAGTGATTCTGTATGTTCTTCAATCCTCTTTTGATGCTTCCTGCATCATTCAATATTTTGCCCATTGAGTCTTTTAATATTGCAACTTGAGACTTAAAGAGTTTTTCTTTTGAAAGAGCTAAAAATATACAGCTTACCAGAAAGAGAAGAACAAGGATATTATGGGCAATATGCAACATCTTATGTATATGTATGAAACTGTAAATCTCCCTTTTTCAGGAGTTTGCTTGACAACTAATGTTCTGGCTAGCTCCTTGCTTAATCCATCAAAGTACAGCTTTCCCCCTTCACTTTCTTCCATTCTTTCTTTATTAACCTCTGCTAAGCAATATCTGGTTTGGTAATAAAAACAAGAACATAGGTTTGATGAATGAATCATATTAAATTACCTGTTTGGTTTGAGTGTGTGTGTGTGTGTTAATAGGGGACACTGACTACAGACACCAGTAATACCATATCGTGATGATAACTGTATCATAGAGCTAACACCATTATGAGGCTACTATAGAATAAGGAACTAGTACAGGGATCTTTAGATTGATTTTATCTTCATAAAATTTTATGAGGTTAGTACCATTATTATCTCTATTTTATGGATGACCGATTTGAGATATGAAATATATAGTTAACATATAAATAAAACAGGATAGCTACCCTACTGAATCATAAAGCTTATTAGAGAGGAGAGAAATATATATAATTTCAAGACATATGGTGAGGTAAAGGATAGAGGTCATCATAGATGGAGTGACCAGAGTCATCAAGGCTTTCAGTTCAACCAAAGTTCTTGGAAAAACACACAAAGCTTACTCTTGAAATCTCAGTTTTAGATAATTGGAGGACAAGATCAAATAAAATTACAAAAGAGTGCAAAAAAATTAGGCACATAGTATAAGGAGAGGTTTCTTATAGAACCCTAAAGTGCCTCAAACAGTCAAATAGTTCATTGCTAAGTAGAAGACTGATAGTTTGAGTCTACCCAGAAGTTTTTAACAAGGCTTGACAGTCTATTTCCCAAAACTCAACCACTGAAAATTCTTTAAAACACAGTCAGGAGTCCAAATCAGATTGATGTCAACTTTTTTTTAAAGTACTTTGTATTTAGTTGAACTTACGCTCAACTTTGCTGAAGACATGTCTCTTACACACCCATTATCACAGTATAATTTTTAGGAGTTGCCCTTGTTACTCTCAAAAACTATTATAGTTTGAACAATACCTATATGGTCATAGTACTCATACTATAAGACCAAATGAGAGTAGCAACACCAATAATTATATTACTGGTTGTTTCCTTCAATTGATTGGCTGTATAGAGTTTCTTAGAGTTTTTGACAAATACAATATACATGAACAGAATTAATTAACAGCAATGCATTGCATTATAATTAACAATTTGAAGAGCCTTGTTAATATGTCAAATCAATTATCCCACATGAAGTTTTCCTCTCATATACTCATTCACCTCTTCCAAAAGTGTTGAGATAAATTAAGACCTTTTCTTTATATGTAATTATTTTCTGACCACATATATCTTATAGTTGAATAATCTACTCTAAAAATAATAGTTGGCCACTTAAAACTGTTTCTGGTGATGATACTGAGATCAATTCATGAAATGAGTAATCTTCATAACTCAGTGGTTTAAGAGGATGCAGATGGTCATCTCACAGTTTGCTGTGAGGGTGTCAGTTCTACATTGTCACCAGAATGTAAACTCCACATAGCTAAAACACCATATTCAGTATCTAGGATAGAATATGATAATTAGAAGCTTTTATTTAGTATATGAGTAATTGAATGACCTTAATGAGATAAAACTTTTTTCATGTCCATAAAGTGAGTTCATCTGGCAACACATCCTCATGGCATTAAACAAGTGACCTATAAGATAGAGAAATCATCATGAGGCAAAAAAGTCAGCAATAAATATACTCAGTGTTTACTCTTGAGTACTGATCATTAACAGACCTAGGTTCATGCATTCCTCTTTGTCTTATAGGTATACTATGCTGTGTTAAGCTGGATTGTCAAGAAAAACAAAATCAGTGACACTCATATTTGTATGGGAAAGAACTTTATATTAAGAAGGTATCTGGGCACAATCCCACTCAAGTCCAATGCTAGATGAAGCCATTTTCAGACTCACATAGCTGCAGACTGATGAAGCAGAGAGATAAAGTAGAAAGCAGGGAGATCACAAGCCAATTGGTGCAGAGTCCCATGGAGTCAAGTTCTGTGGAAACATGACAGGGTGCCGAGAGATCCCTGGTTCAATCCCAAGGTCATCACTCCACATGAAGCTGCAGACAAAAGAATCCAGGTAATCAGGAAGGGTGAAGGGACAAAGAGACAAAAGAGAAATTCTCACTATTTCTCTTTTTAAACGGGCACACTGTAAAAGAGTGGTTGGACTCCATGCCTACACTTTCAAACAGGAGCAAGTTGACATAAAATCTAACTACCACACATTCCTTTACCAAAAAAAACCCCTCAAATTGAAAGAAGAAAATAGCTGTAGAATAGAACATATGACAAAAATTTCAAAGGGAAAGAAGTTGATGAGTCAACACACAAAGTTACTGTGAAGTAACAATGCCGTAGAGAATACGTAGCATTCCTCAGAGACTAAGCCTACCTTGATTTTGATTGCATACTATTTGTGACTTCATTCTCACTGCCCTTGAACTGTTTATTTCTTATGTTAGATATTTTTCTATCCATATAAATATTTAGAGAATTATTAGTGTCCTGGTTTTGTTTCTTTAGAAAACCCTGTTTAACACAAGTGGTACCAGGAGAGCTTCTAGAAATACAAAATCATAAATATTGGTTTCATCAATTGGCTCTCCAATCTGATTAGTCTTAAAAGCACTGATGATGCTAATTCTACACCTAAAGCCATGGATTAATCTGGCCAATGCCTTCTTCTCAATACCAGTCTCAAAGGATTGCCAGAAGCAATTTGTCTTCAGCTGGCAGGGGCAACAATATACTTTCACAACTCTCCCCCAGAGGTATATCAACTCTTCTGCCCTGTGCTATAATTTAGTCTGAAGGGAACTCAGTCATCTGTCTATTCCACAAAATGTTACACTGCTCCATTATATTGATGACATTATGCTGATTGGACCCATTACGAAGGATGTGTGAAAGACATTAGATTCACTAATACAATATCTGCTTACAAGGGGTTGGGAAATTAATCCAACAAAGATGCAAACACCCTCCACCCCTGTAAAATTTCAAGGGGTCCAGTGGTGTGGTACATGTCAAGATATTCCTACTAAAGTAAAGAATAAGCTGTTGCATTTGGCTTCCCCAACCACAAAACAGGAGGCACAATGCCAAGTGGGCATCTTTGCGTTTTGGAGGCAACATAACCCTCACTTGGGTGTTCTACTATGACCTATTTATCAAGTGACACGAAAGGCCTTCAATTTTGAGTGGGGCCCAGAACACAGGGCTCTGCAACAGGTTCAGGCCGCAGTGCAAGTTGCCACTGGGGCCATAGAATCCAGATAGCCCAATGGTACTAGAGGCTTTAGTTGTAAATACAATGTGGAGTCTTTGGCACACCCCTATTGGTGAATCACAGTTTAGACCATTGGGATTTTGGAGTAAAGTCCTGCCATTCTCTGCAGACAACTACTCCCCTTTTGAGAAACAGCTGTTGGACTGTTACAGGGCCATGGTGGAGACTGAATGCCTCAGCATGGGCCTCCAAGTCACCATGAGGTCTGAACTGGGTATTGTCTGACCCACAGAATGATAAAGTTGGATGTGTGCAGTTAAATGGAAGTGGTACATACGAGATCAGGCAAGACCAGGACCTGAAGGTACAAGTAAGCTGCATGAAAAAGTGACCCAAATGCCCACAGTGCCCACTCCTGTCACATTACCTTCTCTCTCCCAGCCTGCATCTATGGCCCCCCTGGGGAGTTCCTTATGATAATTTAACTGAAGAACAGAAAAGTCATGCTTGGTTCACAGATGCCTCTGCAAGATATGCAGGTGCCTCTCATAAGTGGACAGCAGCAGCACTACTGCCCCTTTCTGGGATCTCCTTAAAAGATAGTGCTGGGGTTGAGCCCCGGTGGTGCAGTGGTTGTGCAAGGGACTGCGGCCTACTGGGTTGGAGGTTCAAATCCAGCAGCAAAGCTGGGCCTCCTACTCCCACCACCCGAGGACAGTGATGCATAAAATTTTTTTTTAATAAAATAAAATTTTTTAAAAAGTCCTGAAGAAAATCCTCCCAATGGGCAGAACTACAAGCAGTGCACCTGGCCGTTCAGTTCACCTACAAGGAAAAATGGCCAGATGTGAGACTGTATACTGATTCATGGGCTGTGACTAATGGCTTGGCTGGATGGTCAGGGACTTAGAAGGAACATGATTAGAAGATTGATGACAAGAAGGTGTGGGGAAGAGGTATGTAGATGGACCGCTCTGATGGGCCAAGAAAGTAGATGTAATCATGTCTCATGTGAATGCTCACTAAAGAGGAGGACTTTGACAATCAAGTGGATAGGATGACATGTACTATGGACACTGGTCCTCCTCTTTCACCACTCCTGTTATTGCCCAATCAGTACATGAACAAAGTGGATATGGTGGCAGGGATGGAGGTTATGCATGGGGGTAGCAACATGGACTTCCACTCACCAAGGCTGACTTGCCCACAGGCACTGCTGAGGACACTATTTGCCAGCAGCAGAAAGCAACGTTATATCCAACATACATGTGCCAGTCATGTACTCATGTCAATTTCATGATTGGGAGTCTAGGGGTAGAGTCTAACTTGTCAATCTGGAGATAACCAATGAGGCCTCTGTGTGGGCACAGCTTTCTCCTGAGATTTCTGGGAAGTCTCATGATATTTCCCAATTGGAGAAGAGAAACTGGACTCTCGGTCTCTTGGAGTCGGTCTACTGACAAGATGAGATGACAGCATGCTGATCGATCTTGATTCTTGGAGAATGGAGGAGCCTAAAGAGATGCCACATGGGCTTGCCCTGATAGAACCAGACCTCTGGGGCCAGAGAAGCCACAGAGAGACCTCTGCCAGTGCTGAGATGCTCCCATTGCCAATGGATACTGCTGATGGACCCTGAACCATGGAAATGAGGAGCCATGGGGAGACCCCTGCCAGCATCAGAACGCCTCTATTGCACATGCTGCGGGAGTCAGAAGGAGACTTTATAGACGGGTATCAAACATATGGACTAATAATTGGACTGGACTGGGTTGGGATACTTTCTCAATGTTCCATTTCTGTTGTATATAAACCGTTCCCTTATATCCATATGAGTGTCTATGAATTTGTTTCTCTAGTCTACCCAGACTAACACAATATGGGACCACTCCTCAAGAAGATCAACCGGCAACTTGGTAGCAAGTTGATTATATAAGACCACATCCATCGTGGAGGGGGCAGCGTTTGGTCCTTACTGGAATAGACACCTATTCTGGATATGGATTTGCCTTCCCTGCACGTAATGCTTCTGCCCAAATTACCATTTGTGGACTTACAGAAAGCCTCATACACCAGCATGACATCCCACATAGCATTACTTCAAGGAACTCACTTCACAGGAAATTCAGTGCAGCAATGGGTCATATCATGTTCCTCTTCATCTTGAAGTAGCTGGCCAGGTAGAATGATGGAATGGGTTCCTAGAGACACAACTGTGATGCAAACTATGTGGCAACAACTTGTGAGGATGTGGTAGTGTTCTCCAGAAAGCTGTATATGCTTTAAATCAGTGGCCAATATATGGTGCTATATCTCCAATAGCCAGAATTCATGGGTCCAGGAAATAAGGGGTGGAAACTGGAGTGGCACCACTCACTATTACTCCTAATGACCCACTTGTAGCATTTTTGCTTCCTGTCCCAGCAACCCTATGTGCTTCAGGGCTGGAGGTCCTGGTCCCAAAAGAAGGAACTCTCCTACCTGGAAACACAGCACAGATTCCACTGAACTGGCAGCTGAGAATGCCTTCTGGCCACATTGGGCTTCTCATGCCTTTGGATCAACAGGTCAGAAAAGGTGTCACTGTACTAACTGGTATGATTGACCCTGATTACCAAGAAGAAATTGGACTGGCGTTATATAATGGGGGTAAAGAAGATTCCATGTCTGGAACCCAAGAGATCCCATGGAACCACTCTTACTGCTACCATGTCCTGTAATAAAAGCAGCCCCATCATGACAGGACATCTAATGACCTAGACCCCTCAGGAATGAAGGTCTGGGTCATCAGGCAAAAAATCATAACCAACTGAGGTGATTGCTGAGGGCAAAGGTAATACAGAATGGATAGTAGAAGAAGGTAGTTCTACCTATCAGTTGTGACCATGTGATCAATTGCAAAAATGAGGCTTGTGCTTGTTCGTGTATTTTCTTTATATGAACTTATAAAATATCTTTTCTTTGTTCATGTATGATATGTCAGATACAATTGGACTCTGATTTTGATCAATGAAAAACCAACCTAATCTTAGAATTCTGGGACTGAGTCATCCAAGTATACATCAAGAGTTAATATAAGAAGTCACTAAAAATGTTGTGGCAAAGAATGTAGGCACTTACAACAAATGTCATTCCCTATATCCCCCTACCTCGACCCCCATTTTTCTCAAATAAATAAAAGTTTAATATTTTTCTGAAGAGCACATGCGTAATCAGGCTAAATGATTGACAAATTTATAAATATTTTCCCTCATTCATTCAATAAATTTTATTATGAACCTACTGTGTGCCAAGTGCTGTACTATATTACTAGTCTGTGAACTCATGACACTTACATCATAGATTCCATAAAAAACTTATTTGGTCTCCTGTCCCCTTTGTTGGAAATGAAAATTACTCAGCACCCTCCTGACAATTAAAAACTATTGTAGTATATAACCCACAATCTAAGACAAAGTGAGGGTTAATGTTGCTGGAGCCCCAATGGGTCATTTCAGTGCACTGCACCACCCTATCCCCCCTCCAGGCTTATCACCCATTGATTTACACTGAAGTTTCAAAACTGGATACTTTTTTCCATAAATCTTGTAGTCCAAGCCCTTAAGAGACAAAAGTGTGAAATTAGTTGAGGCTTAGAAAGGGAAAAACAAAAAAATTCAAGTAAGTGGAAAATTACACATAAGACCGGAAGCATTCTTCTTTCAGCCCCCCTTCATAATAGTACAAACACGTATGCATATTCTTTCATTGGAGGGACATTTTCTGTTTGTTACACTGCAACCATTGTTTCTGATTTCCAGTCATTTCATTTGGTGAAAACAACTGTAAGTTCTTGTTGAAGGCCTGGAAAATAATAATTATATTAAATATGTTGATAGCAATTAACTATCTCTCTATAATGTGTTCTGTAAGATGCTTGATTGATGTGACACAAGTGTATTTTTTTTGCAAGGACTGATAACAAGGTTTTCTTTCATTGTCAGAGCTTTTATTTGGTGGAAATCATTCTGCTTTACATATATATTCAAATCCAAGTTTACACAGACACTATGGCTACCAAGACAAAGTGAAATTATGCAATTAGCCTTGAAAATGATGCCAACAACTTCCCATTAAAAAGGGAGAACAAGATCATTAAGTAATTTCAGCCAACAAATCAAATGAAAGTCAAGAAAAAATAGCAAAATGGATTGCACAGGTGTATTAATGGAATGGCATTATTTGCAGAATTTTGGAGGTTGGTGACTGACCAATTGCTGGAAATATCAAAACTCTGCAATGTGCTCTCAGCTCCCACTCCCACCCCCTTAAATGAAAGGCAAGTTATTTTTTCACTTTCTATTTTAAAATCCTCCCTCCCCCAACTTGATATGCTGTCCTTTTTCTTCTCCCACCATTTAAAGATCAAAACAACTCTACTGGAATATTACTGAAGAAGCAAGAAAAAGGCTGGAGTAAGAGGTGCAACCAATACTGTTGCTTTGCATAAAAGATTCATGTGCACTGTTAATAGGACCTGAGGGTGAGAGACCCAAATTCTTCCACCGTTCTCAGGACTTCTCTCCCTGCAATATATGCCTCCATTTGAAAACACTTCTTGCTTTTTCATCTGATTTTAAGTTGTTTTCATACATTATGACTTGGAAACCTTTTAGTACATCTTTCTAATTCTTTCCATAAGCATTTTTCTTCTCTCTGAAGAATATAAATCTATTAGTAATAAAATATGATGCAAGTCAAATAGAAAGAGCTAACCATTACTCTCGATTTCTTCCTCACAAATGAAGCAGCTTGGGTAAAATCAAGTGTAGGCCCCCTCCAGTCTTGTCATGGAAGATTTTCTCATGAGGACCTTGCATCGCTCCTTAGCAGAGTATGCTAGCCCTTGGCTATCACATAGGAATGTCCTTTTCAACATTAATGTGACAGCTGAAAGGCCTACTAGAGGTCCTGTAGCTCAAGTCCTTCCCTTTGCATACAAGAAATCCTCGATTCAAGAAGGAATTTTGACTCTAAGAGCAGCTTGAGCCCCGAGTCAGTTCGCTTAACTCTAACATTATATGGTGTCTATTACCCAGTCAACCCCTCTGTTGATAAAGTACAAGATCAAAACCAAAAACCCAAATATGCTGCCATCTAGTTAATTCTGAAAATTAATCAAATAAAAGCAAGTTTGCTTGTTCCCATTAATGTCACTCACAGATAGAAAAGGTGTAAACTTCTAAATAAATAAATGAACACCTCCAGTTGTGTCTGTACCATCGGAGTAATGGATTCAGTGTGGTGGTGAAATAAATAAATGAGTGAAGCAATAGGAGAAAGGGGGAGTGCAGCAGGTAAAAATTTTAAGGTTGTCCTTTTACCTGTTTCACTCACTCTTTCTCCTCCTATGTTTTCACCCGTTCATTTAAGACACACTCCATTACACCATGCCAACAAATCATGTTGGCAGGTGATTCACAAGTGGGTAGAGAGATAAAATATGGAAGGCAATCTCAGCTTCATATAGCTACTTTATTGGGTGGAAATTTTTGGCTCCCTCTCAGGCTGGGAAAGTCTCACTTACCCTTCACAACGATAAGCAATCTTTTCTGAATCCTTTTTGACATTTTAATTAGTTTTGATTCATGTCTTAAAGTTCTTGGTGATGAAAATGGTTAAAGCCTCAACTACTGGCTTAAGAGCTTAACAAGGAATCAAAAGATGGATGGTTTGACATCATCCACAAATGTCCCAGAAGACAGGTCTGATTATCTGTTTGGTTTTTTTTTTTTAGGCATCACTGCCCTCAGGTGGTGGGGTGGTGGGAGTAGGAAGCCCAGCCTTTGCTCCTGGGAGCTGGAATTGAACCTCCAACCCAGTGGGTCGCAGTCCTGAGCACAACCACTACGCCACTGGGGCTCAGCCCTGATTATCTGTTTTTAAAGTATCACATCCTTTCAAATCCTATGGAGCAGTTCTGCTGTGCACAAATGGAATCGTCATCAGTTGGAATCCATCTGGGTGTAACTGACAACCACCACTTGTATTTATTTATCTCTCTTGAAGGGAGAGGGATTCTTATCACATTGCATATAGTCATTGTATTCTGAATTAGTTTGTCAATTAATCAGTAAATACCTAAATAAACCAAAAGTTCCAGATTGTTCTTGAACCTTTTAATTCAGTCTATTCATTTGTGTGTACACCTAGGAGTCAACATAAATAAGCTCTGAGCAAGAGTGTTTCTTCTACACAACTTGTTGGTCTCTCTCTCTCTGCTGTCTGTCAATCTGCTTCATTTTTGTTCCTTTCCACTGGAATCTCCAAGTTGAGGATCCAAAAGTCTCCATTTTTTGTTTCCTTGATTTTAGATTTTTTCCCGAACTGTTTACACTTTTCTCTCTTTTTGACATTTTTCAATTCCTAAAATACCTATTGCCCTCTATTCACACACCTATACAAATATGAACAATATAATCTTCTTTAACAATCTTTGTACTTGGCCTCATATTGCTCTATGAGCTGAGCTGACTTTGTGCCTCAGTCAAAGGAAGAAGAGAATGCTTGAACAAAGGAACATATGAATGACAAATATGTATCAGATTGTTAGCCTTTCATTGTGAAGCCCTGAGTAGGGCTAGTTGTTATTTTTTAATCCTATTTTGCACTCCCCTACTTTTGTTTCAATGACTATTTACTCATATTACACAGAAAACATAAAATGCCTTAAGTCTTGTTTTTGTTTTCTCCCTAATGTAAGTTCTTAGCTTTCATGCCTAACCAAAGCAATCATCAACCAAATATCATCCCAGAATACAAAGATAATAATGGATGTGGTATTTTCTTGATTGAATGTTCAAGAAGCACATTTAAACTGATGGTGTGTCTTACAGAATACATTACCGCATATTTGTAAACTCTATTTCCACATTGATACAAATGCCAGCTCATTTGCTATTATTACACTCAGTATTATTTGCTCTGGTTAATAATGCCAAATGACTAATGCAAGTACAAAAAGAAAATACTTTCAGGCAGCACAGAAGGAGATGGGCACATTGTAAATGGAAATGGTGCTTTCTCTATACTTGTGGGTTTTTCCCTTAATACAAAAGGGTGGAGATATCACTCAGGCCATGAAGAATCAAGAAAGTTTGAATGGAACCAAGCTGGAAGAAAATCAAGTGAAAAAATGGTATAGATTATCAATTATAATAAACTGAAAATCAGAATTCAGAAAAAATAAATCTACACTAAAAATTAAAATAAACTCATAAATCTGATGTATTTTCTTTGCGGATTGTACAGTTTATAATACTAAAACATCTCCCTTTTATTACTATTGTAAAATTTCAAAGAGAAGAGGACAATTTGTCCTTCTATGATGTCAGAGAATTCATCAAAGGGACTAGGATATTTTAGAAAAACAAACTTCTTTCTTGAGCTGAAGGTAGTTCCTATAGCCCATTATAAGGCACTTTACTAGGCTTATGCTATGAACTCAGGAAACAAAATGTTCTAAGCTTTGTTTAAAAGTATAATGTGTACTTTATAAGTGTTATCTTACTAAATCCTCACAAGAATACTGATACAGTATTAAAACTTTGAGAGGATAGAAAATTTAACAAAGACATAGACCAAGGGAGCTGTAAAGTCAAAATTCAATGAATAGCTTACATAATTTAAATCACAGGCTTTACATGAAATTTCAGGAATATGTACTGGGTAGGTGAGATGTCTTCCATCTTTGTGTTCAGATAAGCAAGTGCTACAGGAGTCCCTGACTAGTAAAATAGTTAACAGGTTGACAATTAGTCAGAAGTTCACAATTGGAATCTATCAAGAAAGCCTACCCAGACGTTCCTTTGAAAAAAGGCCTGGTAATCTACTTCTGAAAATTCATCCTATGTAACCCAGTTTCACTCAGACCCACGTGGGATTGTCAGTTGTCAGAATTGACTTGAAGGAGCACAAGAAAGGGAGTAAATTATTTTCCGTGGAACCCTGAGGGATGAAAAAAAGCTTTCCCATGGAGAAAATCAACCAAATCTGATAAAAGTTTCAGATTTAAAGGTTCAGTGAACGAGAATGTACTTTACATTCATTGTTTTCAGCTGCTGAGTGAATGCTTATCCCTGAGGACTTTATGTATGCTCAACAGAACTCATTTTCAAGACTGTGAAGCAGATCATCAGGCCTGTCTTCCAGTGTAGATTCAACTGGGTGGGCCTGTCCACTGGGTAGGTTCAGTTTACCAAGCTTTTGGCTAGTGGTCAAGTGCTGAATTGCTCAGGGGCTCCAGGCTGGATTTAATGTTGGGGAAACTAATCTGGCATTACTAGAGTAAGAGAAGATGAGAAGACGGATGCTGAATGTGGACTTATTATAAGATACTTACACTCTCAGGAATCAATTTAGAACACAGTCTACTGGACTGATATTAAATTTTTGCCCCAATATTCTTGACCATTTTTATAGTTATTATAATTTTAGATTATTAATATGAGCTGTTTTAATATTTTCTATTCCTGACACTTGGGGAGTTCCTTGATTGCAGAAATTGAACCTTACATATGTAATGTGTAATGTGTAAATTCACCTGTAAATTTATCATCATGTCACTGGTATTTCAAATACCAGTAGGGTCACTCAGTGGTATGTGTTTCATAGAGCTTCCGGACTAAGACAGCCTTCAGGGTAAGGCCGTTCAATCTACTACTATAAATCAATCAATCAGTGGCAAGTGAAAACCTGATGAATAGTTGTGGAAAGTTGCCTGACAGAATGCAATATGCACTGTTCGGGATGGAAGGCACTCTCAAAATCCTACTGAAGAAGACCTATCTTCTAAAAATAGAGTCAATCTTAATGACATGGATACAGTAAGTCTTCGAGTTTCTTTATTTGCTGATATGGCTAAAAGTACTCATATTAGTATTCAGAATGTATATGTACAAAGAATGAATGGCAGAAAATTATAAGGCATCAAAAATGTAATAGAGCACACTAAGATTGGTATCTTAAAAAATAATGAGTGAAAATAAATGATATTGATTATGTGATCTGTTATTCTCAGAGTGACAAATTAAAGACAAATGATGCAGCATTCATTATCAAGAACATTCCAAGATCTATCCTGAAATGCAATATTGTCTACACGTTCATAAGAAAGATGATTTTGATTTTATTAAATAATGAAGGCATGATAATTTTTTAATAAAAACAATTAATATTTTATTAGCTTGATTATCTACCTGACTCCATACTAAGTAGTTTATATACATGATTTAAAAACATTCTCATGATGATCTGTGGTAGACTGGGTTGACGAGAAAAACAAATCCAGGGACATTCATGTATGTGTAAGAAAAAGTTGTGTATCAAAGAGCAATTGTATATTGAGAAAGCATCCCAACCCAGTCCATATCAAGTACATAGTCCAGTCTTAGCCTACATGTTTGATACTAGTCCATAAATTCCTTTTCAGATTCACACAGCACATGCAATGATGCCGAATGTAGGACGATCGCAGGACAGTGGGTGGATGCCGTGACAGTGGAAGCATCTCAGTGCTGGCTCCTCTAGATATCTCAGTGTTTTCTTCACAGGAAAGTGAAGCAAAGCATGGGTCACCTCCATGGAGAAAGAGAGAAAGTTCCCAGAATTATTTTTTTCAATAATTTTATTGGGGGCTCTTACAGCTCTTATAATATTCAATACATTCTTTGTAACAAGCACATTTGTACACATGTTGTCATCTTCATTTTCAAGTATTTTCTACTTGAGCCCTTGGTATAAGTTCTTCTTTCCCCTTCTTTTTAAAAAATCATTCCATTGGGGGCCCATACAACTCTAATCACGATCAACACACGTCAAACGCATACCGTATTTGCACACCTGCTGACATTTTTACCGCCGCCACATCATCCCTCCAATTAGAATCGCAATACCAGCTCCTCATATTTCCCCTTCTCCTCCCTCCCCCTCCCCCATGAGCCCTTAATAATTTACACATTATTACTTTTTCATATCGTACTCATTCCACTGTGTCCGTTCACACACTTTCCTGCTGTCCATATTCCAGGGAGATCATATGTAGATTCCTGCAATTGGTTATCCCCTTCCACTCCACCATCCCTCCGCCCTCCTGGCATCACCATACCCACCACTGATCCCAAAGGGATCATCTGTCCTGAAATTCCCATGTTCCTGACTCCAGTGTACATCCCCTGGTCTAGTCTCATTTGCAAGGTAGAACTGGGATCATGATAGTGGGTGGGAGGAAACATTTGGGAACTAGAGAAAAGTTTCATACCTTATTGTTTCCACACTGTACCCTGACACACTCCTCTCCTCCTTGCAACCCCTCTGCGAGGGAGTGCTGCTTCACTTATTGATGGGCTTTGGGTCCCCATTCAATACTCCTCCTCCTTTATAATTATACAATTTTCAGTTCTTTGATGCCTGACACCTGCTCCCTTCGACAAGACATAGTCACACAGGCTGGTGTGCTTCTTCCATGAGGTATTTGTTGCTTCTGAGCTAGATGACAACTTGTTTACTTCCAAGTCTTTAAGACCACAGACTCTATATCCTTTGGGCACCATCAGTATTCTTCACCACATTTGCTTATGCACCCATTTGTCATCAGCCATCATATCAGGAAGGTGAACATGCAATGCTATGATTTTTAGTTCTTATCTCCTGATAACGGATCACTTTGGCACCTCATGGTCACACAGGCAGGTGTTCTTCTTCTATGAGGGCATTGTTGCTTCTCAGCTAGAGAAGGCGTGATTATTATTCCAATATACACACTAATTATAATGCCAAAGATTAAGAAATTAAAGGTTTTCTTCCAGTTTTTTAATTAAATAATTTTACTGGGAGCTTATACAGCTCCAAACACTATATATACTTACATACATTGTGTCAGTATTAACATCTTTATTTTTTTAATTGAGGAAATCATACAACTGTTTTTTTTCCATTTGAATTGATTTAAACTCATTTTACCAGGGGCTCATACAACTCTTATAACAATCCATGCATACATCCATTGTGTCAAGCACATTTGTACATTTGTTCCCATCATCATTCTCAATATATTTGCTTTTTATTTGAGCCCCTGGTATCAGCTCCTCACTTTCCCCCTCACTGCTTCCCCCTCCCTCATGAACCCTTGATAATTTTAAAATTATTGTTATTTTTTGTCATATCTTACACTGTTCTATGTCTTCCTTCACCAACTTTTCTGTTGTCCATCCACCAGGCAGGAGGTTATATGTAGATGCTTGTAATCAGTTCCCCCTTTCTAACTCACCTGTCCTTCACCCTCCATTCTCAGCACTGGTCCTGAGGGGATCATCTGTCCTGGATTCCCTGTGTTTGCAGTTCATATCTGTACCAGCATACATCCTCAGGTATAGCCAGATTTGTAAGGTAGAATTGGGATGATAGTGGAGGTGGGGCTGGGGGAGAAACATTTAGGAACTAGAGGAAAGTTGTATGCTTCCATGTTGCTATACTGTACTTTAACTGGCTGAGACCTCCCTGAGACCTTTCTGTAAGAGGATGTTCAGCTATCTACACGTGGGTCTTGAGTCCCCAATCTGCACTCTCCATCATTCACAATGATTTGATTATTTGTTCTTTGATGCCTGATACCTGGTCCCTTTGGCACCTAGTGATCACGGAGGGTGCTGTGCTTCTTCCATGTGGGCTTTGTTGTTTCTGAGCTAGACAGCCCCTTGTGAATACTCAAGCTTTTAAGACACCAGATGCTGTATCTTTTGATAGTGGAGCACTATCAGCTTTCATCACTACATTTACTTATGCATCTGCTTTGTCTTCAGTGATCATGTTGGAAAGGTGAGCATAATGGAATGACACCTTAATAGAATAAAGTGTTCTTGCATTGAAGGAGTACTGGATTGGAGGTCCAATTTCCATCTGCTACCTCAATATTAAACCTATAAATATATGCACATAGATCTGTTTCCCCATCCTCATATATACATATGTACATGCCTTATTTAGACCTCTATAAATGCCCTTTGCCTCCTAGTTCTTTCCTCTATATCCTTTTACTTTCTTCTTGTTCCACTATCATGCTTAGCCTTCCTTTGGGTTTCAGTAATTCCTCTCAGTTACATTAACCTTGATCAAGCCCTACCAGGCCTCCTACACCCTCCTCACCACCAATTTTGAATCCCTTGTTGTTCTCTTGCCCCTGGGTTAACACCCACTTCCTTTCCCCCACTTCCCCTTCTCCCATGTCCTCTGGAACCACTGGTCACATTGTTTTTTCCTAGAGATTGCTTATCCAGCCTATCCTATCTCGACAGACCTGTGCAAATAATAACATGGACAAAAACAAGACAGAGCAAAACAAAGCAACTAAACAAGAACAACAAAAAAATGACAAAAAAGAGAAAAACCTATAGTTAAAGCACTGCTTTTGGGTCTTTAGGAGTGTTTTCTGGTTGAGTCTGAAGGGGTGCCATGCCCTGGTCCCAATGTGTATTTTTGGTACTCCCTCAGGACATCCTTGTTCTGCTTACCTTGCTGTTCTGCTTATGCCCTTAGTGTTTTGCCTCTGTGCAGTGGGGTCAGACCAAGTCCAATGCCCACACTGTGTCTCCAGTGTTGTCCTCTGTATGTCTATGAGTCAGTGGAAGATGCCATGTCTCATAGTGGGTCCAACTATACGGTCCTCTATATGTATTGGCTGCTCTGAGTAGGGATATTGTCTTCAAGGATTGGTGGGACAGGATGTGCTCCACTCTCTCTTCCTTCCCTTCATTTGCTCCAGTGTATTTTTTTCAGAAATGTTCTGCTCACTGAACTACAGCTTCAGTGCTATCTTCTGAAGTAAATTCTCCTGGGGGTACAGACAGGATTCCACGTGGTTGGAATTGAAATCTCTCTACGGGCATATATCTCACTTGATCATGATGAATTATTTGTTTTATATACTTTTGTATTCTCTTGGCCAGTATTTTGTTAAGGATTTTTTCATTGATGTTCACTAGACATACTTATTTTGTAGAGATATTTAACCCATAGTTCTTGATTCTTGTGGGATCCTAGAGTTATTCTAGGCTAGATCTGTACACCCACTGCCTTCGTCATTCTCACAACATTTACTTTCCATCTAAGTCCTTGGCATCTGCTCATTTTTCCCCCTCCCTCCCCATAGCCCTCCCCTTAAACCCTTGATAATTTATAAATTATTAGTACTTTATCATATTGTACACTATCTAATGACTCCCTTCACCCACCTCCCCACTGCCTGCATCCCAGGAAGTAAGTCATGTATAGATATCCATAATATGTTCCCCCTTTCACCCTCCCAGTGCTCCCACTCTCATCACTGGTCCTGAAGGGATCATCGGTTCTGGATTCCCTATGTCTCCTATCTGTGCCAGTGTATATCCTCTGATCCAGCCAAACTTGTAAGGTAGAACTGGGATCATGAAGGAGAACTGGGATCAGTGGGAAGGAGGAAGCATTGAAGAACTAGAGGAAAGTTAAACCTTTCATCAGTGTTATACTACACCCTAAATAGTTTATCTCCTCGTACATCCATCCAACCTCCACGGTAACCTCTCTGACTAAAATAATACCTCCTGCCATCTATGGTGCTTTACACCAAGAAGAGGATACCCACACTCCCTCCGTGCCCCTTCAGGTGCAGAGAAAAACACCACATGCCACCAAAGATGTTCCAAACACCATAAAACTATAGCTTACTGAGACAACAGTCAGTGAGATGCCACTCTCGGGGGACCAAAACCAACTGACCAGCAGGCTGGAAGATGACTATCAAATACATTCCAAATAACACGGTGAGGCTAAGAGTGAAAACATAGGAGGAAACAGTGGTAGTTTGACACCCCCATGGTAGCTACCTGCAGGTAGTTCCTTAAAGGACCCATATGAGTTCCCCAAGAGAGAGCCCAGTGCTCTACAACTCTGAAAAATTCAGCAGGCTCCTCTAAAACAAAATGTAAACAGCAACCAATCTCAACAAAAAAGCAGGAGAAATAGAAGACAATACCAAAGGAAGTCATAAACTTAACGATGTACATAGAAGAAACAGATTTTGAACTGCCACAGTAAAAAGGAGTTCAGAATCCTGCTTGAGTCATACAAGATAGGAGAGAAGCAATATAGATAAAAGAGAAATGATAGTGGAGAAAAAGGCAAAGCACCAAAGGGAAATACAAGACTTAAGAGATGAAATAACAAAATCCAGTAGCATATTAACAGACTTTGCCAACAGACTTGAGGAGACAGAGAATCACACCAGTGACCTACAGGATAACTAGGGGGAAAGCAGTCAAATAAGACAATCAGGGCAGTTGAAGAAAATATTGAGCGCCAGACCTGATGCTATGCAGGAGAACAATACTTAAATAATTGTACTACCAAAACAAGACACAACCAAGATTTCAACAGCAAAATTAGTGAGAGAATTCTTAGATGAAAACTTCCCCAACTTAATAAATGAAAATCAGGCAACCATTCAGGAGGCTGAGAAAAAAAAAGCCAGCCAGACTGCATCCGAAGACGTCACCAAGACCCATAAGAGTCAAATTATCCAAATATGAGAAAAAGGAGAAGATAATAAAAGCAGCTAGGGAAAAACAAATAGTCATTTATAAAGGTATCCAAATAAGAATATGTTCAGATCTACCAGTGGACACGATGAAGAAGAGGAGGGAATGGAGTAACATTTTCCAAAAGTTGAAGAGAAATAATGCAAACCAAATAATACTAAAACTGGCCAAATTATCTATTAAGATAGATGGAGATATGAGTCTTCCCAGACAAGGAAAAACTCAAAGAATACATAAAAAGAAACCAGCCCTATGAAAGATCCTAGCTGATCCAGTATGGGCTAGAGATCCACACTCACAGAGCGCAAATCAGAGACCACTACATAGAACAACTCCACACAGAAGGCAACAAAGAGAAAACAACTCCCAAGATAGCATTAGCTCAACAGTGGAAAAAAGGGAAGAATGAAACACACACAAAAAACAAACTGATAAGGTGGTAGAAAAACACTCAACACAAAAGAAACAAGATGACATCACAGAGTCCACAGATGGATGTAATAACACTGAATATCAATGAACTATACACAGGCATTAAAAGGGAGAGGTTAGTATACTGACTCAGAAAACATAACTCAGTGATCTGCTGCCTATTGAAGACAGATCCCAAGCTTGTAAACAAAAACAGTTTGAGAATTCAAAGCTGGAGAAAAATATACAAAGCAAATGGCAATGCAAAAAAAGCAGGGAAAGCAACATTAATCCCTAACAAAGTTGATCTCAAGTTACAAGCCATAACAAGAGACAAATTGGGGCACTATACTATGTTTCTTAGTCGAGGAAACAGTAGACTAAGAACCAGTGAGCATATTAAATATATACACGCCCAATGAAAGACCTGCGAAATTCAGAAATCAAACACTCCAGTAGTTGAAAAAAGAAATCAAAGTCTCAACAATTATAGTAGGTAACTTTAATAAACCACTCTCTGAAAAAGGCACATCACAAGAAAGAAACTCAGCAAGGAGGCTACAGATCTAATCAGCACTGGATGACTTGACCTGATAGATATTTTCAGAGTTTTCCACCCAAATACAAAAAACTTCACATTCTTTTCAAGTCCACCTGGCACATACTTGAAGATAGACCACATACTGAGGCACAAGTCAAAACTGAGTAAATTTAACCATGTAGCCATTACACAAACATCTCTCGAATCACTGTACACTAAGGCTGGAAATCAAGAAGGGAAAAAATTGGCGGATACATAATATTCTATTGCAAAAGGAGTGAGTATTGGGTCAAAGCAGAGATAAAATCAGAAAGTTTCTAGAAACCAAAGAGAATGAAAATACAACATCCTCAAACCTTTGGGATACAGCAAAGGTGTTTATCCAGAAGAAGGCTGGTAGCAACACGCGTACACATGAAAAAGGAAGAGAGACTTGTGGTTGATATGCTGATACCAAACTTACACCAGTTAGAGCAGAGTCAACAGAACAATAGCAAAAGAAAAGAAGTCATAAAAATACACAAGAGGGAAAACCAGAATCTACGGGGAAAATTAATGCAGTCAAAAGTTGATTCTTTGAAAGTATTCACAGAATTTAAATCCACTGGAAAACCTAACGGAAGGAAGGGAGGAACAACTGTCAATTGCAAGAATGAGGGATGAAACAGGGAACGTTGTAATGGAGCCTAGTAAAATCAAAAGGATACTTACACCATCCTGTGAAGGAATGCACTCCTATGAACTTAACAACTTAGAAAAACAATCCCCTTCCTAGATTTCCCTGATGGACATCAAGAACCTCAACAGACCCATAGCAACAGAAGATATAGACAGGGCGAATAAGGGATTACTCACATAAAAATCCCCTGGTCCAGATGGTTTCACATGAAAATTATACCAAGCAGTCAAGGGAGAACTGACACTAATTCTACTCAAACACCTCCAAACAGAAAAAAAGACAGAAAACTCCCAAACTCCTTCTATGAAGCTAAGACAACTCTATACCTAAAATGGGCAAGGATCGCAACAGAACTGAGATCTAGAGACCAACATCCCTAATAACCATCAATGAAAAAAATTTATAACAAAATACTGGTACAAAATATAGTACAAAAGTATATATATAAAAAATAATTCACTATGACCAAATGGGATTCATATCAGGAATGCAGGGATGGTTCAACATACGAAAAACCATTAGTATTACTTCCCACATTGACATGAAAAATTATAAGAACCACATGACAATATCAATAGGTGTGAAGAAAGCATTAGAAAACATCTAACACCCATTCCTGTTACACTCAAGACATTCAAGACCCTCAAGACAATAGAAATGGAAGGAAAACTCCTCAAGGCCACACAAGCTATTTATGAAAAGCCAACAGCCAATGTGATAGTCACTGGGAAAAAAATGAACACAATCCCACTGAAAAAAGGGACCAAACAAGGATGTGCCTTGTCCCCAGGCTTATTTGCCGTGGTACTGGAGGTCTTAACTAAAAACATAAGACAAGGAAAAGATATCAAAGGTATTCATCTGGGGAAGGAAGAGATGGAACTATCATTATTTGCAGTCTATATGATTTCATACATTGAAAATCCCTGAAATACCATATGTGAAGTGTTGGAAGCAATGGAGGACTGTGGCAGAGTGGTAGGACACAAAATCAATAAACGTAAGTATATCAGACTGCTATACACATTAGAAAAGATCATGGAAGAGGCAATTAAAAATTTACTACCCTTTTCATAGCCAATTACAAATGGAAACATCCAGGAATCTACCTAACAACAACAAAAGATTTGTACAGGGAAAACTATAGAACACTATTACAAGAGACTAAGAGTGACCACAACAAATGAAAGAATGCCCCATGTTCATGGATTGGAACATTCAATAGAGTAAAGCTGTCACTTCTGCCCAAAACATTATATAAGTTTAATGCTATCCCAATATGAACACCATCATCCTACTTCACAGAATTGGAAAAACCAATTACCAACTTCTTAGGGAGAGGGGGAAAGCCCAGAATTAGCAGAGACTGGCTCAAGAAGAAGGAAAAAATAGGGAGGGCTTGCTTTACCTGATGTTGGCATGTATTATATGTCCACAGTGATCAAAACAGTGTGGCACTGGTTTAACAACAGATATTCAGACAATGGAAAAGAACTGAATAACCAGAAAGAATCATCAGCACACAGGCAACTGATTTTGTATAAGGGCCCCAAACATATCAAATTGGAAGCAGATGCCCCCTTCAGTGAGTGGTGCTGGGGAAAAATAATGAATATATACCAGCAGAAATTTGAAGCAAGACCCTCCCCTCATTCTATGCACAAGAATAAACTCAAGGTAGATCACAGACTTCAAGGTAAAACCCTAAACAATTAGGGCCATTAATGAGGGAGTGGAGACAAAACTGAGAACCTTGGCACAGGGAATACATTGGCTTTCAGAAATAGGGAAGAACAGATATACATTGGAGTTATAAATTGAAAAGTGGGATATCCTGAAGATAAATCACATGTTAGAGAACCAACAGACTGGGAAAACATTTTTACCAATGACATATCAGACAAAAAACCTTATTACTAAAATCTACAATATTTTAAAAGCTTACAATAAGAAAAAAAACCATGTGCCCACTGAGATGGGCTAAGGACCTGAACAGAAGTTTCACAGGGGTAGAAAACTGAATGGTCAATTAATACATGAAAAAGCATTCTTGATCCTTCACCATAAGAGAAAAGCAAATTAAAACAACTAAGAAATGCCACCTAATATCCTCAAAAATAGGCCAAATCAAAAAGTCAGAGAGTAACAAGTGGTGGAGGGGTTGTGGGGAGATAGGAACTCTCGTCCACTGCTGGTGGACTTGTTGGTATGTACAGCCAATATGGAAATTGATTTGGCAATATCTAAAACAAATTGAGTTACCATATGACCCAGCAATCCCCCACAGGGCAAATACCCAAAAGAGGCAAGAAACAAATCATGGCCAGACATCTGTGCTCCAATGTTTATTAGGGCACAGTTCAGTGTTGCAAGGAGTTGGAAACAACCCAAATTTACATCACCTTATGAATTTATAAAAAAAAAAAAACTGGTACATACATACAATGGAGTACTATGCATCACTAAAATGCATCAAGGAATGCATGAAGCACATTGCCACATGGGAAGCACTGGAGTAAATTATTCTAAGTGAAGTAAGCCACATACAAAAGGACAAGTAAAACATGAGTCCACAGAATAAAAAATGCAAAAGGGGCATAGGGAAAAAGCTACTCAATACCAATATTCCTGGGGCGAAGTATAGGTAATATGGCATGGCCAGACCAAATCCAGGGATATATATGGTAGCCAACTGAAAAGGAGAGGAGGGAAAAGTAAGAAAAAAAATGGGTATGGGGAAACAGGGCACTAACCCAGTAAATGGGAGAGTGTCGTTTATATCTCCACAGGGTAAGAGGATTCAGACCTCAATCTGGTGCACCAAGATGTGAATGCAACATACCGGCAAGAAATAGGGAACCAGTACAGAAGTCTGAGGCACCAACCCCAATCCCAACTACGTGGTCAGCTGCCCCTCCCCCCAGAAGAATTTACTTCAGAGCACAGCACTAAAGCTACAAATCAGGGAGAGGGGTGTCTCATCAATCGACACAGAAGCAAATGAAGGGGAAGGAAGAGAGAGTGGGCACATCCTGACCCACCAATCCTTGAGGACAATATCCCTGCTTGGAGCAGGCAATGCACAAAGAGGGACCATACGGCCAGCCCCACTATGAGACACAGCATCCCTCACTGACTCATAGCCCTACAAGGGACAAAACTGAAGACACAATGTGGGAATTGACTCCGCTCTCCCTCCACCACACTGAGGCAAAACACTAAGTGGGTGCAACAGAATAGCAAGGACGTCCTAAGGGAGTACCAAAAATAGACTTGGGACCAGGCCATGGCATCCCATCACACTCAACTAGAAAACACTCCTAAATGTCAACAAACAGACCTTGAACAGGCTTTTCTCTTTTTTGTCATTGTTTGTTGACGTTTTGTTTTCTTTTGTTGCTTTGTTTTGCTCTGTCTTGTTTTTGTGCATATTATTATCTCTGCAGGTCTATCTAGATAAGTAAGGCTGGATAAAAAATCTGGAAGAAAAAATAACGGGACTGATGATTCTGGGTGACGTGTAGAGGGATAGTTAGGGGAAAAGAAACGTTGTTAACAAACCCAAGGACAAGGGAACACAAGTAATCCAAAATTGGTGGTGTGGAGGGTGTAGGTTAACTCAGTAGGAATTACTGAAACCCAAATGAAGGTTGAGCATAATAGTGGGACAAGAGAAAAGTGAAAGGAAATAGAAGAAAAACCCAGGAGGCAAAGGGCATTTATAGAAGTCTAAATACAGGCATGTACATATGTATATATGACAATAGGAAAATATATCTATGTGCATATATTTATAGGTTTAGTATTAAGAAAGCAGATAGAAATTTGGCCTCCACGTCAGTACTCCCTCAATGCAAGAACACTTTATTCATTGAATTGGCATTCCATGATGCTTATCTTCCCAACGTGATCACTGAAGACAAAACAAAGGTGGTGAAGAAAGCTCATGGCACCTGGCTATCAAAAGATACAGCATCAGGGGTCTTAAAGGCTTGAAAGATACACAAGGGGCCATCTAACTCAGAAACAACAAAATCCACATGGAAGAAACACACCAGCCTGTGTGACCGCAGGGTGTCAAAGGGCATAAAAAAAACACTGTGAATGAGGAGGTGCAGAATGAGGACTCAAAGCCCATTTGAGGGCAACTGCATATCCCCTTACAGAAAAGTCTCATGATCCAGTCAGGTGTGTAGCCACAATAAAACAGAACTTTCCTCTCGTTTTTAAATATTTTCCCCTCCCTACTATCATGATCTCAATTCTATTTTACAAATCCCACTAGACTAGTGGATGTACACTGGTACAGATAGGATAGAAAATCACAGGGAATCCAAGAAATATGATCCCATAAGGACCAGTGGAGAGATGGTGATACTGGGAGATTGGAGGGCAAGTGGGGTAGAAAGGTAGAACTGATGACAAGGATAAGCTTATAACCCCTTCTCTGGGGGGATGGACCACAGAGAAGTGGGTTAAGGGAGACATCAGACAATGTAAGAACTGAAAAAACAATAATAATTTTTAAATTATCAAGGGTTCATGAGGTAGGCGGTAGGTGGGGAGGGAGAGTGAAAAAATGAGGAGATGATGTCAAGGGCTAAAGTAGAAAGTAAATGTTTTGCAAATGATGATGGAAATGAATGTACAAATGTGCTTAACACAATGTATGGATGGATGAATTGTGATAAGAGTTATGTGAGCCCCTGATAAATTGATTTTTTTAAAAGAATGAAGAGTGCTTGGCACAGTATATCTAACTATGTATTGTGAAAAGTGATGTATGAGCCTCCAATAAAATGATCAATAAAAATTTTAAATTTTTAAATTTTCTAAAAATTAAAAAAAAGAATGAAGAAATAATTCAAGCCATGAGTTGCAGTATTGGAAGAATCTATTCAATGTTATTGAATTACATAGGAAGCATCAAAGAAAATTGAAGAAATAAACATTCTTTGAACCAAAAAAAACCCTTGATTGATGTTTATTCATATTAGGAAGTATCATATCATCAAGAACTGATGCCAGAGGAAAAGTCTAAACTGCAGAGAAGGCATAGGAAAAAATGAAACTCTCAAGAAGTGACTGTATACCAATTGAGATAGTTCAATGTACAGATGAAAAGCTGGAAACTCCTTTTCATACATGAAAAGAAATGAGAAGATATATACCTGACTGATCAACTGGAAGAAATATATATATCTGTGCCCACTTGAAAAACAGCGTTCATTATGAAACAATGTTAATATCAGAGTCCTGTAAATTTTTGCTTAAAACAATAGAAAAAGCTGTTGCGGCAGTACACTGACAAAGATTTGCCATTAATTGAAGGATGGTTCAGAAAAAGATGTGATATAAGGGTATCATGGCTAATGTCAGATGGATCTCGCTGAACGATGGCAGCAAGATGGCAAAAAAGACAGCAGCTTGTGTTTTACTGACTGCACAGACATTTGACTATGTGGATTAGAATATGTTATGACTATCATAGTAAAGAATGGGAATTTCAGAACACTTCATTGTGCTCATGCAATACCTGTACATAGATCAAGATTATCGGAACAAAACAAGCAAAACTGCATAGTTTAAAACAGGAAAGCTGTGTAACAGGACTGAATCCTCTCAGCATATTTATTCAGACTATATTCTGAGCAAATAATCTAAGAAGATGGACGATATGAAAAAGAACGTGGCTTAAGGCTTGAAGGAAGACTAACAAACAATTTGCAAACTGTAGGTGATACAATCTTGCATGCTGAAAGTAAAGAAGGCTTGAAATATTTAACAATGATGCAACTTGGAAACTGAATGTAATGTATGGATACTTTATGCTGAATATATATCAATATAAAGAAATCAAAATACTTTACAATGAAACCAAGTAACATCATGGTATACAGAGTAGACAATTGAAGTTGTCAAGGTTTTCATGTTACTTGAATCCACAATCAACTCTCGTGGTGCTCCTAAGAAATCAAACTCTGCATTGCCTTGAAAAATTCTGTTGCAAAAGAAATCTTTAAAATGTAACAAAGAAGTCACTATTAGAACTAAGATGTACCTGACCCAAACCATGGTATTTTAAATAGCCTCATATGTATGAAAAGTCTGAGTGATGAATAAGGAAAACTGAAGATGTTTTTGAATTAAGATATTCGAGAAGAATATTGAGCATACAGGGACTGCCAAAAAAGAATCAAATATGTTGTGGAGAAGTGTAGCCAAATTCTCCTTAGAAGTTAGGATGGCAGATTTCCCAGAAGATGGAGACGGTGTTGCACTCACCCCAGAGGGAATCAGCAGGAGATCGCCCAAGGAAAGTGTCTGAAAAAGAAATTCAGCACTGCTGGATCACTGCAGAATCATCCAAAAGGTAAGTGGGCACAGATTCATGGGGTTCTGAGGGGCTGGGGGCCCTTAGCTTGCCACAGTGAAGCCCGGCTGGGGTTTGACCCACCATTGTCTGCCACTGTCTCTGCCAGAGCTGCTGCTGGAATGCTTTCAACCAGCACAGGGGACTTGTCTAGTCGGAGCAATGGCTTGCTGCCAGTGCAGGGCAGAGATTGAGGCCTTGTGGCCCCGCACTCAGGGACCACTCCACTGTGTGGCTGCTTTAGGTTCATTCGCTTCTCTCTATCCCCCCACGGTTTTGGTAAACCTGGTTTCTTTGTGTCAACTTCTGGTCTTTTCCAGTTTGGCTCACAGGTCAGACCCCTCCCTTAGTTCTAGGGCAATTTCACCTGCTACACTCAGCTGAGACAGTTGCACCCTGTGCAGAGTAGTCTGAAGGTGGAGAAGCTCACCCACCCCTGACCTGGGTATTTTCCACCCCATTTCTTACAGTGAAATTCCAGCCTATGTGTTTGTGAAGATCACTTACATGACGTCTGGGGGTCCATCTGACTGATGAATCCTGCACTCTCCAGCCTTTTGCCTAGCGTGACCCAGGGCGGTTCCAACAGCGCTGGTCTGAATTCAAAGCTGTTGCAGGAACCACTGCCCAGCCTTGATGGTGATCTGCCTGATCGGGTGGTTCCGCCCACTATTCACACGGTTCTACTCAAGAGTGGGTAACCCCTCAGCCATCTGTGGCACTCCCCTTGCAGTAGGCACCCACACACACCCTGCAGTGCCCTAGGCTGCGGTGGGGTGCACCATCCCTGCTCCTGGTGAGATCTTGCAGTGCAGCACCATCCTTGTGGGTCCACAACAATCCAACCAGTGAACCCTGGGAAGATCTCCAGGGAATGGTTCACTAGGGAAATAGTGAAGTCACAAGAGGATAAATTATGTTAATTCCATCGCGAAATTAGTCACAAGAATTTCAAAGACACATTCCTTTAAGTCTCCCAGAGAAAGCCAGTGCTCTTTGGATCCCTGGAAAATGACCCCTGATTCCTCAAAAACAAGGCAATGCAAACAGCAATCAGCCCCAACAACCTCAATGAAAAAACAGGAGAAACAAAAGTTAATGGCAGAAGATGCCCTGAACCGAACAGCATGCATAGTAGAAGCAGACATTGATATGCCACAGAAAGAAATTTTTAGAATGATGCATTATATGAGGGAAACTATACATAAAAAGATGAATTGATAGATGAGATGAAGTCCATACACCAAATGGAAATACAAGAGCTTAAAATGAGATAACAGAAAACAACAGCAGACTCACGGAATTCATGAATCAACTGGAGCAAGCTGAAAATCGCATCAGCGACCTAGAGGATGGCCAAGTGGAATTTAACATACGCAAGCAAAAATCTAATAAGATCGTCAGAGAAGCTGAAGAAAATCTAAGAGTATGTCTGATGCTATGAAGAGGAATTGGATTATGAGAGGAAGACACAACAAAGAAATCATCTGAAAAAGAGTGAAAGAATTCTTGGAGGAAAATTCCCCAGCTTAATGAATGAACACCAGGCAACCATTCAGGAGGCTGAAAGAACACCAGCTAGACTAAATCCCATGAAGAAGTCACTAAGATGCATAATAGTTAAACTATCCAACTTTGAGGAAAAGGAGAAAATCATGAGAGCAGCTAGGGGATAAAAAGCAATCACATATAAAGATTCACCCTCAAAAAATATGCTCAGACCTATCAGCAGACACTATGAAGCAGAGGAGAGAGTGGAGTAATATAATCTAAAAATTGAAGGAAAATTATGCAAACTTGAGAATACTCTACCCAGACAAATTATCTATTAAGATAGAGGGGAAAAATAAGAGTGTTTCCAGACAAGGAAAAACTCAAAGAATATGTTAGAAGAAACCCAATCCTATAAAAAATCCTTGCTTACCCAGTATGGTCAGAAGAACAGCACTTATCAAGCATAAATACGAGAACGTCACATAGTACAACCTCACCCAGAGAGCAGCAAGGAGAAAACTGCCCTGAAAATAGTACTACAGAAGACTGTACTCCAATGAATTCAACAACTGAGAAGACACGGAAAAAATCTTGGAAAAACAGTCCCTCCCTAGACTATCCCCAATGCAGGTCAAGAATATCAACAGACTCATAACAATAGAAGAAACAGACAAGGTTAGGAAGGGATTACCAACAACAACAAAAAAAAACCACCTGGACCAGATGGCTTTACAGGAGAATTCTACCAAACATTCAGAGAAGAACTGACACCACTACTGCACAAACTTGTTCAAAACAGAAAGACATGGCAAACTCCCAAACTCCTTCTATGAAGCTAGTATAACATTGATACAGAAATCGGGGAAAGATTCCACAAGAATTGACAGCTACAGACCAATATCCCTAATGAACATTGATATAAAAATTCTTAACAAAATAGTGGCCAATAGAATACAAAAGTATGCAAAACAAATAATTTACTATGACCAAGTGGGGGTCATACCCGGGATGCAGGAGTGATTCAACACATATAAGACCACTAGTATCATTTGCCACATTGACATGAAAAGCTATACGAAACACATGATAATATCAATAGATGTAGAAAAAGCATTTGACAACATCCAACACTAATTGCTGTTCAAGACACTCAAGGAGATTGTAATAGAAGGAAAATTCTTCAAGACGATACAAGCTATATATGAAAAACCAACAGTCAACATAATAGTCAATGGAGAATAGATGAACACAATCCTTCTGAAAAAGTGGACCAGACAAGGATGCTTCTTGTTTCCACTCTTATTCAATATCATACTGGAGGTAGTAACTAACAGTATAACATAAAGAAAAGACATCAAAGTTATTTGCCTGGAAAGAAAGAGGTGAAAATATCGTTATTTGCAGATGATATGATCTTATATGTTGAAAACCCCAAAAACTCCACAAGGGGAATATTGAAAACAATTGAGGAGTATGGCAGAGTGGCAGGATACAAGATCAACAACCAGAAGTCTATCAGACTGCTGTACACATCAGATAAGACTACAGAAGATGAGATAAAAAAGAAGTACCCTTCACAATAGTCTTGCACAAATGAAGTATCTAGGGATATACCCAACTAAAAGAACAAAAGGTCTATGTGACATAAATTACAGAACACTATTAAAAGAAACCAAGAGTGACTTCAAAAATGGAAGAATATCCCATGCTCAATATAGTAAAGATGTCAGGTCTACCCAAGGCACTGTATAAGTTTAATGCAATTCTGATACAATTACTCTCATTTTTCTTCAAAGAAATGGAAAAATGATTACCAACTTCATATGAAGAGGGAAGAAGCCCAGAATTAGCATAGAACTCCTCAAGAAGAAGGACACCATGTGAGGGCTTGCTTTACCTGACTTTAGCAAATACTGTACAGCCACAATGGTTATGTCAGTCCGGGTAGACTAAAGGAACAAATTTCAAAGACACGCATATGGATATAAGGAATGGGTTTATATTCAAGGGGAACAGAACATTGAGAAAACATCCCAGCCCAGTCCACCTCAAAGTCACAAGTCCGATATTAACCCATATGCCTGAAATCGGTCCATAAAGTCCCCTTCTGACTCATGATACAGGTCAGTGTCTACAGAGTCCTGGCATCGACAGGGTTCTCCCCATGGCTCCTCACTTCCAGGGCTCAGTGTCCATCAACAGCATCCAGTGGTGGCAGAAGCATCTCATCGCTGGCAGAGGCCTCCAGCCTCCAGCTGAGGCTGCCCCAGCCTCAGAGGTACGGCTCCATCAGGGCAAAACTGTGTGGTTTCTCCACCGGCTACTCCAGCCTCCCGGACTCCGCTACTATGTGTTGCCTGTGATTAATCATCTCTGAAACTAACTCCCAACAACTGGGGAAGATAGCTTCTCATCTTCACAAGGGAAATATCGTGAGATTTCCCTGGAGTCTCAGGTGAAAGCCATGCCCACATAGAGGCCTCATCGGCTACTCAATGGCTATCTCCAGATTAACAGGCTAGATTCCACCCCTACATTTCAATCATAAAATTAACATAAGCATGTGACTGCCACAATGGTCAAACAGCATGATATTGGCATAATAATAGAAACTCAGACAAATGGAAAAAGAACTGTAAACCCAGAAATAAAGACATCAGCATACAGACAACTGATTAAAAACCCAAAAAATATCAAATGGGAAGCAGATGCCCTTTCCAAGAAGTGGTGCTGGAAAAAATGGATATCTACCTGTAGGAAAATGAAGCAAGACCCTTTCGTCACTCCATGCACTAGGATAAATTCAAGGTGGATCACAGAACTCGAAGTAAAACCCCAAACTATTAGGGCCATCAATGAGAAAATTGGAACCAACCTGGGAACTTTGGCACAGGGATTACAAAGGCTATCAGAAATAGGGAACGACACAAAGACAGAGAAGGCACAAATAGACAAGTGGGATATATTGAAGATAAAACACCTGTGTACATTGAGAGAATTCACCAAGAAAGCAATAAGAGAACCCACGGACTGGGAAAACACCTATAGCAATGACAAATCAGATAAAGGTCTTATTACTAAAATCTACAATACCCTGATAGCTTCCAAAAAGAGCAAAACTAACTGCCCACTGAGGATGTGGGCAAAGGACCTGAATAGAAGTCTCACAGAGGAAGAAATCCTAGTGGCCAATAAACATATGAGAAAATGTTTCCGATCATTAGTCATAAGAGAAATGCAAATCAAAACAACAATGAGATGCCACCTAACACCTTCAAGGATAGCTCGGTTCAAAAAATCAGAAAGCAATAAGTGATGGAGAGACTGTGGGGAGATAGGAACTCTTATCCACTGCTGCTGGAACTATAGGTATGCACAGCCACTATGGAAATCTATTTGGCAATATCTAAAACAGATGGAAATTGAGCCACCATACAACCCAGCAATTCCCCTACTGGGCATATATCAGAAGAGGCAAGCAACAAACCATGACCAGAAATTTGTGCTCCACTGTTCATCGCAGCACAGTTCACAATTGCAAGGAGTTGGAAACAGCCCAAATTTCCACCAACTGACGAATGGATTAAAAAGCCATGGTACATACTTACAATATAGTACTATGCATCGCTGAAATACAGTGATGAACACATGTAGCACATCACTGCATGGGAAGAACTGAAAGAAATTATGCCAAAGTGAAGTTAGCCAAGTGCAAAAGGACAGGTACAACTTGAGTCTGCTGAGGTAAGCTTAATTTAAAAAAAAAATGCAAAAGGGACATTGGGGAAAAGCTACTGTCCACAGAAATGCCTGGGGAGAGGCCCAGGTAGTATGGCAGGGACCAGACCAAAGCCAGGGCTACATATGATAGCCAACTGGAATGGGGGTACGGGAGTTCGGGTGTGGCAGATGATGTGTAGAGAGGGAATGGGGAACTAATCCACCCCTGGGGAGCGTATTGTCTATATCTCCATAGGGAAAGAGGGCCCAAACTTAAATCCGGTGTTCCAGGATGTGAATGCAATATGACAGCATGGAGCAGGAACCAGTGGATGAGTCTGAGCGCACAACCCCAGTCCCAATTACAAGGGCAGCTGCCTCTCCTCCAGGAGAGTTTGGCTTGGAGGTCAGCACTGAAGCTGCAGCTTGGGGAGTGAGATATGCCTAACCAGAGCACATGAGTAAAAATGAAGGGGAGGAAGAGAGAATGGAGTGCATCCTGACCCACCCAGACTTTGACCTTATCCACATAGCAATCTGACCCAGGATTACTTCTTTATGCTTGGCCACAAGCTTTGCATCTGACTCCATTAACTTTGCATAATTATATCTAAATTCTGTTGTCAGTTTCCTTCAAGCATCACCTTTATCTGTCTTCCTTGCTCCCTTATAAACAATTGTCAGCCTTCTCTCTCTCCCAGTGATTCTGCTCCACAGAAAACCCACTGGCTCCCCTTATCCATCAGTTCAGTCGTGGAGTCAGGACCAAGAAAGGACTTGGTATAAAGCCAGACAAGGGATAGATAGTATTTCTTGACCACTCACTATACACACTACACAATTTATACATACAAAAGAACTTAAAATGTTCTTGGAAAGTGAAAGGGGGGAGGGAAGAAAAAAAGAGGAGCTACTAGCAAGGCCTCAAATGGAAAGTAAATATTTAAAAAACAATGATGGCAATCTGTACAATTGATGTATGGAATGTTATAAGACTTATAAGATCTTCCCTTAAAGTGTTGCTTTAAAAATTTCTTGAAAAAATGGAGTTAAAAATAGAATTTTTCCAGTGTTTTAAACCTTCTCATATTTTCACTATACTTTACTATATTAAGATTAATGAAACTCTAAGATTCACAAAGTTAAGTAGATCAAGTAAATAGAACTAATAAGACTATGTGAACATAATATCTGATTAGATTTGGCTAACTAAATATTACCTCTTAACTTATCTCCATCATGGCAACTTCTAACTTTAACATCCCTGTTAGCTTCATGTTTAGGGTTTAAGATGTCACTGCTACAAGAAACCCACTAAATATAGTTTTAATTTGAGTGTTTATAAAATTATGCCAAGAAATGAAAGATTTTTTAAATAGTCTAAATATCACTGAGTATTTGAACCCTTATTGTTTCCAAGAAGATGCTAAATTGGAATTCATTTATTAAAGCACTTTGAATAATACTTAAATGAACAGTTGTAGAATTCATATCATGGTAGGTCACCATTATTTAAATACTGTCTAAACTTTTGACATTGTAAATCTCAGCTAAACCAACAGAATTGTTTAATGCAACTTTACATTTGGAATTTGTAAAATTACAAGAAGAAATGGTATGCTATACATTTTTAAATGACTATTTGGTTAAAAAAGCTGGGCATCCTATAATACTGTTTGCCATGTTTAGAATTCACAAATATGCCTACCTTGTATTTTTTAATTCATTCAATAACAGGTAGCTGTTCTTGGTAGTAGTTGCAAGTCCCAGCTTAGCCGAAAAGGGCCTTTGACTGCTCTACTTCCAGCCCTACATCCCACTTCCCCCAAACAGATCTGTTCTCCCTCGTGCACTATGCTGTGCCACGCACACCTGCCCTGCTCTCGCTTCCAGTCACATTATGAGTCTTTCACTTTTCAGATACCTTAAAATTCAGTGTGGCAGTCATGTGCTTATGTTAATTTTATGATTGAAATGTAGGGGTGGAGTCTGGCCTGTTCATCTGGAGATAGCCATTGAATAGCCGATGAGGCCTCTGTGTGGGCACGGCTTTCACCTGAGACTCCTGGGAAATCTCAGATATTTCCCTCGTGAAGATGAGAAGTTATCTTCCCCAGTTGTTGGGAGTTAGTTTCAGAGATGATTAACCACAGGCAACGCAGAGTGGTGGCAGCTGGGAGGCTGGAGTAGCCGGTGGAGAAACCACACGGCTTTGCCCTGATGAAGACAGACCGCTGAAGCTGGAGCAGCATACTGTTGATGGACTTGAGCCCTGGAAGCGAGGAGCCTTGCAGAGACCCCTGCCAGCACCAGAATTCTGCACCCACTGACCTGTTGGAAGCAGACTTTATAGACTGACTTCGGGCATATGGGTTATTATTGGACTTATGACTTTGCACTGGACTGGATTGGGATGCCTTCTTAGGGTCACATTTCTTTTGTATATAAACCCTTTCCTTATATGCATGTGTCTAGTCTACCCGGACTAACACATTCAGCACACAAGTGGCAGCTCCTTGGGAAGCTTTCTTGTATCCTGCAGTGAAATTCAAGGCTATTTATCCTTGGCTATCATAGAATACTAGGCATTCCTCTTTTGTGACTTAACCTTCTAGATGGCCTTTGATCTCTTCGGACTTTAAGACCTATGAGTGAGAGCCCCATATAAATGTTTGTACAACATGTTGGACAGGGTGGCATATCTAAAAGACCATCAATAAATATTAGTTGAAAGCTGGGAAAAGGGAACACTGTTTCTGAAAGAAATTTGAGACCCAAAGCAAGGAAGTGATTTGTCCTATATCACAAAGCTGACTTAGTAGCAGAGTCAGTGTGAAATCCATTATTTCTCCCACACACCAGAGCCAGGTACTAGCCACCATCTTATACTGACTTTAACTAGTTTGAAGTTATGAGTATTTTAAATACAGTATATATATATATATATATATATATATATATATATATAATGAATTTCTTAGGAAATTAGAAACCTAAACACTTAAATTTAGAAATGAAAGCATTTTTTTAATGAAAATTAGACAACAGAGTAGATACACAAAATCCTAAATCACTTCAAATATTCCGACAATCAGGTCAAGATAATGAGGAAGTTACTTACAAAAAAATAGGACTATTTAAATATATCTTTTAAACCTTGAAGGAAAGTAATTCTCTGATACAAAGCAGGATAGTCAGAAGGAAGATGTGGGAGTTTTAATCATCTTTTTGTTGTTTCATCCAAGCCAATCTATTATTTATCAAAATGAAACTAATGACCCCCTGTGATTATTGAAATTTAAGGGTCATTTTGCCAAAAGCAAGCAAATTATTCATAACATCCATACCAAATCTTGGATAAAGTAATGGTTGGTAAAACCATTGTGGTAGGTGTTCCTGAGTTTTATCCATCAAAAGTCACAGTGTCATTTATTAATTGAAAAGAAGCTGGATATCTTTTGACCAGAGCAATATAATTCATGGGACAAGGTTGTAAATTGAAAGTATTAAATGCCCCAATAGCACTTTCAAAATGGAACCGCACTCCCCATCCAGTAAAGCAGAAGTGAAGCTGACTATCAAAGTTTCCCAAAAAACTACTTTCTCAATCTGCTTGTCAGTAGTGTCCTACAGCAAATCCTACCAGGGACAACTTCTGTTTCCATACTTCAAGGTTGTTGTGGAATTCTGGGATGCACTCTTTCCCAGCCTCGTTTATGTCCCCACTCACCCAATTCCCCCCAAATCTGTTACCTTAACAATTATCCCAAATATGATATTCTAAAAACAAAATAAAAATCATTTGCTAGTTCCATAAAATTATTTTTCAGGGCATAAGAAGGATAAGGAGACCCACCTGTGGTGCCAGACTCTCTGGAAGAAAGAGACTTGGAAATAAGAAGAGAATTAAAATTGTCAATATATGGTAGTCCTGGGCCACCATTCATTGGACACACATGAAATAACAGTTCTGAACCAAAGTCCAAGGACCTTCAACTCCATCACCTTGAAATAGCAGTCATCTGTTTCGGCTCACAGAAGAGCATTTCAGCCTTAAGTCTAAGGGAGGATGTCAGTTCCTTACATCTGTTACAGGGAGGTGAGTTTGAGGGAAAGCCCAGTTCATATCAAATCTGGTGTGGCATATGAAGGTTGTTGTGTACTTTGAAAGAACAGTATCTAAAGTCTACATTGTCTATAGTATATAGTCTGGGTCACCAAGGGCTGGATAAAAATTAGGTCAATATTTTATATTCTACACTACTGACTAAATTAACGTCACTAGCAATAGAATGATTCTCTGCCCCAGGGGGATGAGTTATAACATTATCATAAAATTGTATCATGTCTCTAGAGTGAACCAGAGACATATAAAATGTAGATATAGGAATGGACTTTAGGGTTCCTTCTAATGCCTATCTAAGGACAATTAATTTTTATGACAATTAGTTCATATGGTTTGTGAAGTATATACCAACAAAACTAATTTATTTAAAAAATACGAATTGAGGAAGAACAATAAAAACAAAGCTGGTAGGAAAGTGAGGGCAGATGTTACATATTGAATACAATTTGGCTGAACAAATTCAGTTAAGATATATTTGTTCAATGAGTGGCCCTTTCTATTCTAATTATTTCTAGATATTCATAATCACCCATAATTATCTTTTACAGGAATCTTTTTGAAAGTCCCTAATGCCTCATGCTTCAAATTCCCAACAATGCTGCCATTGAAAATGGTACCAATTTCTGTTCTCTTCTCCTGTTCTGAATAAAATGTCTAGGGCTATTCCCAAACTGGGAATGTTCCCTCCTAATCCTTTGGTAAAATATGTCTTTGAGATACAACAAGGCTGAAAATGGAAAGCATTACTTTTACCACCTTGGACTGCCTCACTATATTCCTGCTGATGCCCTGTTCTCTGAGTCACCCGAATATGAAAGAGGAACTTTTATCCCAGCATCTTAAAAACCCTCCATTTGGAAGAAATAGCCTCTTCTCTCTGGAGGATAAAAGTGTCTGCAGCCATGTGCTGGACTCGGCAGGAGTCAGTTCTGGGATAAGCACAAAACTCTCAATCAATAGCTGCATTTAAACTTTATTTTCCAAAGGGTCTGAAACTGAACAGACCAAAGAAGTTCAGAATATCTAACCCCTATAACGTGGGCTGCACAGTGTGTCTTTCAGAAGTAAGCCACTGACATCATTTCTCATTATGGGCAGATAAAGCAAAGACCCAGTTTGTGTTGGATCAAGAGGTGTGACTCTAACTAAAGGTGCCCAGTTTGTGCTCATTAAACAATTATTCTTAGCAAAATGTAGCTCTGCTTAACCTAACTTCTGGGTTGCACCCCTCTGTTCTTTACACTGTCTTGACCACATGACTTTGTGAAAGTCTCTCATCTTCTATGGTTCTGCAGGTTCCCATAATGAAGTCAGGATATTAGAAACATCAATTGCCCATCCACAGTCTAAATTGCTGTTTGGCACATAGTAGGCCTACAGTAAAAAATTGTTGGGTGGATGATGGAATGGAAATGATTAAGGAATAATGGATCTAGCTTTAACAACACTTGATCTCCAGGGAAGGGCACACTGTAAGTAAGAGCCCAGGGCTATTAGCATGCATTGGCCTGGGTTCAATCCCCTATTGGGTATGATATCATCCTCTAATTACAGTCTGTACACTTAAAGCCTTGAAGGAGCTCATATTTATAGCTCATGGGAGTAATTTCAAAAATAATAAAAATTTAATAAATAAAATTTCTAAAATAATGATGATGATGATGATGATGACTATTATGGATTGATTTGAGTACCTTCAAAATATGTATTGAAACTAACCCCAGTCACTGTTGATAGGATATATTTTGGAAACAAGGTTTTGGTTTGTCATATGGATGCAGTGGTATCATTGACAGATGGATCCAACACCTGTGTTGTAAAACAGGCAGCATAGGCACAAAGTCATACAAGGGGAAGACAGAAGCCATGAGAGACCCCAACTACAAGCAAAGTCAAGGACTAACAGACACAACAGAAAGTAGGCGAGTGGCCCACAAACAGATGCAACATACTTGAGATCTTCATTTAACCTCCTGACTTGTAAGAAAAAAGTGACAGCACTAGGACTAAGACATAGTAGATAGCCCTTTCATGTACAGAGTTCTCTTCACTTTGTAAAGCACTTTTACATCCATCATCACATTAACTCTCTGAACAAGCCTGAGACAGACAGCATTAACTTCTGGTTGACACAACCTAAACTCAGAAAAGTTATGCCACTTTTCTAAAGTTGCACAGCTAACAAGAAACAGATTATTGTTAGGTACTTTCAAGTCAATTTTCAACTCATTGCTACCCCACAAGGATAGTACATCTGTGCCTTGATCCTTCCCACATGGCAATCTTTACTGAAGGATATTGCTAGATCTTCTTCCTATGGAGCCACTGAGTGGGGTAGAACTACCAACCTTTAGGTAAGCAGCCAAGCATTTAACTGCATTGTGTACCAATGCTCAACAGAAAAATTCCTAAGTAGTAGCTCTCTTCATTTAATTTACTAAAGTTGCAAAAACAGTGATAAATATATACACACACACACACACAAAGGAAATGGCTCACAAAGTTGTGTGACAATTACTGACTTAAGCAACTTGGGAGGTGGGAAACCCCGAATCTGTGGAACAAGGCTAAAGACCTTTTCTGCTCACATAGTTGAAAAAGCTGATAAACTCCCAAATCTACACATCCTCAGCAAGCTTCTGAGAACTTGCATGCCAAGAACCAGGAGAAAGAGAGAGGACTTTGAAAAAATAAATCTATTTATATACCAGTCAAAAGTCACATTCCTTTTGTACTGTTTGACTGTCCACATCAGATCACAAACTAGCCAGTGATTACACAGTATCTACAAAATCACCAATAATCATAGCCTCGCCAAGCTGACACGTGACAATAACCAATAATTCAATCCAAATATCTTAGCTTTTAATTGATCCAGTCTCAATAATAACTACATTAGAAATGCCTTTCTAAATGGAATCTTATTCACCTTGCTTCAGACTCTTTATTGTTCTAAAATTATAGAGGCTTTGTGTTGGAGGATAAATTATATAGTCTTTCATTTATCTGATATGTGTTTACGCTTCCCCTGTGGTCATCAAGAAGCATAGCCAAGTAATGGTAAAGGTTGGGCATGTAATAAACAGCCATATTAAAAGTTTCAAATTCTCGAATAGCATCATAAAATCAAACAGACGACTAGTTTAGTTGGAGTGAAGGGCCAGGTTCAACCTGAGGAGTCCAGAAGAGCTTTCATGGTATGTGTGCTGACCTTATAAACTAGAATAATTAAAACATTGGAGGAGAAAAATGAATAAAGTTCTGAGGGCAGCAAAAGAAGAGTCATATTGCATCATGGGCAAGAGGGCAACGTAGGGATTTCTGGAATGGAATATATAGAACAGTACAATTTGAGAAAGTTGAAAACAGATGGCAGAGAGTCTTGAATGCCAGGCTCATTTATAGATGGGGAAATGAGCCCAGAGAAAAAAGTCTTATTCTCACTCTTGCTTTTGTTCTCAATCTTTCTAGTGCACCTGTGACATGGAATATATCAGTATCTTTCTAGTTAATAAGAAATACTTTTTAGAAATTAAAATATTTCCTACCTCTTTCCTCCCCAAACAAAATACTGGCAAAAGGTAGAACATGTCATTGACATTAAAATTCTTTAAATTTCTGGACAGAAAGAAGATACTAAGTGTGTTTTCTCTGACAATGTTCCAGAAGTCTCCTTTGGGCCATGGCATCTGTTCCCATGCTGAGTTTCCTCCACTCTTTCCACCCCCCACAGTGTCCTGTTGTCAGCTATTTCATTGTAGTGATCAAACTTTCCTCCGTTCCTTTCCTACCCAACATCCTACTCTGAGTCTGGCTCCAAATAGTGAAGTCTCAAAGCATTTGTGATTTTTCAACAGCCATCCATTATTAATATCTTTTCACACATGCATTCATTTTCTTGATACAATTAAACAAGTATCTCTGAAATGATTTAAAAACACAGTGTAGCAGACTGTGAAGAACACAGTATGAATGGTAAAGGCAGCAGAAAACTTGGTCTTGAATCTTTAGTGGACATGAGCTTGTCTGTGATCTTGGTCAAATAATGTCTCTACTTTCTGAATTTCTGTGGAAGAAAGGAATAATACCTACTTCCTACCAAACACTAGCAGATTTGGTGTAAAGATTCAAACTACAAATTTGCTAAACAAGTGGGTACTGACATTACTATCATTGTTTGCCTTGTTATTTATAGATTCAGAGTTAACCATAAAAAAGACCTCAAAGACCATCACATCCAAGTTCCTGGTTTTCTGAGCAATGTGTCAGTAGAAAAGAGACACAACATGCTCAAAGCACTGAAAATTAATACCAAGCCTGTTCTAAAGTCACAACTCCAACAATCTGCTCAGAGGTTTCTCTACACTTAGCCATCCAAACGTGGTCTGTGTGGGAGGCTACATCTTTTTTAAGTGATATTTTATATATTTATCCAGAATAGAAAAGAAAGTTATTAATACCACACTTAACATTAAAAATGGGAGAAGCATAGATGCAATGGCTTGGCCAAGTTCCAACAAGAAAAAAGATGTGTAGGAAGGAAGCAATAAGTCAACTTCTCACTGGAGCTCAACATGCTAGATGAGACAGGGTCACCAAATGCTTCTACATTTTATTGCTATTTTAAATCATCACGAATTTCCCTTCAAAACCCTATATAATAATGACCTTTACATTTTGACCTAAAAATGTCACTTGAAGAATTCCATTACCTCACTTGCAGTAATTAGAGATGGACAGAAAGAAAACAGGTATTCTGCACAATACAGTCACC